>CM065736.1:3142888-3145388 GCA_033310375.1 Conus canariensis | reverse complement strand
CAGTTCCATAAAAACATGGACTACATGCTTTCAAAACAAAATGATAGCAGCAAGTGATCAAAAACTCTTTAAAATATCACGATTCGTGTATATTTATTGCTTTTTAGTCACAACAGAGCTGATTTAAGAATGAATAGAACTGAAGTGGAATGCGATCTCAAATCTCGTTCACAGTGACGAGGAGGCCGACTGGCGATACGTGTTGCCCGGTCGCCTGACTTTCGCCTGTGAGGGGGTGGTATCTTTGAAAGTGTTTTGCACAAACTATTCATAAGTCAGTGAATGAAAACATACAGATTAAGTTAAGAAAACGTTTAAAACAAACAACCAAAATGTTACTTACCCTGGCACTTGACTTGTGTTCTTGTAATACAAATACGGGAAAGGCCATGTATCGATCGCTTGTGATACGTCAACACGTACCGCACGGTCTGATGAAATCGCGCGAGACTTTGTGATACGGGGTCGATACGTTACGTATCTATCCCCTATCGGATACGTGACGTCTAATGTAAAGGTCCCTAACGTCACAAAGCAGTATACAAAGCGTGTTTGCTTCCCTTCTAGTATGAAGTATATTCTGTTCAAAAAAGTTAAGGACCAACATTGCAAATGCACAAAACATTTTTAAAATTCACAAAAATTCAATTGTACCGCCTTTGTGGTCCAAACAAATTGAACCACACGCACAAAGTAATAGTGAATGCAGCAACTGCAATTTTGTGGCACACATTTCTCACGCGCCTTGAAAAACACGTGTCGCGACTTGTCATTTTTGGACCAAATTGGGGTGAATTTCTGATGTGTTTGGGATCCGAGGAGCATGTGCTGAATCAAAATCATGTGAAGCACGAGCTAAATCAGGCTGTAGGTCATAGAGTATGCTCAACCAAATGTCTTTAAAAGCCACTGTACTGGCGAAAAATGCAATGCAACAGCATGCCTCCACGTCGAAGACTGAACGAGCTGGATCGAGGAAGAGCAATAGGATGGCTTCAAGAAGGAGTTGCAGTCCGGGAAGTGGCACAGAGACTTGGGGTATCACACTCTGTTGTTATCAGACACAGACAACGCTTTCAAGACACAGGAAGAGTGCAAGAACGATCACGCTCTGGTCGACCCAGAATAACAACACCACGAGAAGACCGATACATTGAAAGGCAGGCCACACAAGAAAGAACAGCATGTGCAAACAACATCAGACGTCGCCTTAGAGATGCCACCAACATTGTTGTCAGTGATCAGACCATACGAAACCGCCTACACGCCGCTAACCTCCGTGCTCGACGACCAGCCATAAGACCTCGTTTGACTGATGCCCACAGAGCAGCACGCCGAGTATGGTGCACGCAGCACGTGAGATGGACACATGAACAGTGGGCTAACGTGATGTTTACAGACGAGTCGCGGTTCTGCCTGGATCCCACCGATAGACGGAACAGGGTCTGGAGACGCCGTGGGGAGCGTTTTGCAGAAGAAGCTGTCCTCTCCTGTATGCTTATATCTTCTTTCCTAGTGTCATCCTTGCATTTGTTTTCGTCGTTTTTCGTCAAGGATGATTACCTGGAATGTTTGGAAGCTCAGGTTTGCCTGCGATGGGTGTCGAAACCTACTTTTTTTCCCCCTTTCTAATTTTGCATACAAATGTACATCAGTAAATGTAAGACACGGATCTGGATGGTAGGAAAGTGCTGACAAAAGATGAAGAAGGAAGGGAGGAGGGAAGGGAGGGGAGAGGAAAAAAGGAAGGGAAAAGAGGGGGCAGGCTGCCCTTATCGGAGAAAAGCTAAGTGGTGAGCCGGGTTTTAACACATTTTACATACATATCTACGATGCCCACCTCTGTCTGTCTGTCTGCCTTTCTCTCTATTTGTCTGTCTGTCTTTCTGTGTCGATCTCTTTCTCTCACTCTCTCTTTCTTTCTTTCTCTCGCTCTCTCTGTCCCTCTCTCTCTCTCCCTTTCCCCCCCCCTCTCTCTCTCTTTCCTTCTCTCTCTCTCCTGGAAATTCTGCAAGAAAAAAAATGATGAAGTCTTTTGTTTCATTTATGTTGTTCTCTTTACATAAGCAGCACATTATTCGAGTGAGAGTGCCAGTACACCACACATTAGAACACTAACAAACCCAGACACTTTGTATCAAGCGCCAAAACACTAAAATCAGCAAAATGTCCATTTATGAGAAAACATACAGACATGCATGGTGTGTAAGGGACTGATTGGAGAATGAGGGGGAGAAAAAGAAAAAGAAAAAAAAGAAAAGAAAAAAGAAAAAAAAAGATAGTAGTGGAAATTGTTTTCGTTTTTTTTTTGCTTTTTGTTTTTTTTGGCAGATGAAGAGGACAGTGTGAAGCACCAAAAAATGAAGTGGTGGATTTCGGCCTTAGGAAAAAAAAAAAAAAAAAATCACCGCCTTAGGTGCTCCATTGATCCGACAACTGATGCAAAAAAAAAAAAGAAAAAAAAAAAGAAGAAGCTGTCCTGGAAAGGAACCGCTATGGT
>CM065736.1:3125388-3135388 GCA_033310375.1 Conus canariensis | reverse complement strand
GTTTTTTCTTCTAATCCTTGCCTCTAAGTACTATCATCAATCCACCATAATCACTACCGTCACTAATATATCATACCATTAAACAATAATTACAAAACAAACAAACAAACCATACAATTTCACCCCCACCTTCTCCTTCTCAACAACAGCAACAACAACAACAACAACAACAAAAACACACTTCATCAAAAGAGACACTTTGTCAGAAAACAGGTTTTTAACTTATCTCCAGTAAAGGAGACTTATTAGAACATACACAGTAGAAAGAAACTCGTGGAGAGCGTGGCAGCAGAGAGTCCTCAGAAGAGAAGCCCCTTTCAAGCAAGTGTTTCGGCCCTTATCTCCTGACACTCTAGGGGGGTTGGGCCACACCCGGTTCATGACTCCGGATGTCCCTCTGCTGCCCCCTTTTTTTCCCATCTTGGGACGAGCCATGGCTGGGATTCGAACCCATGACCCTCTGGACATGCTCATTTTCCACTTAATGACTCGCGCTTTAACCACTGAGCCACAGGGACACCTGATATTTGTAGGGAAGTCAAGACATATGAAATTCACTTTTGTTCCTCCTTGACCAGATCCAGCTTGAACACCTCTCTGCTGCTTCTGCCATTGCTTTCAGGGCTCTGGTTTTTTCCCTCCCTGCAACTGAGAGCTGTTTCATGAGGCTGTATGCAGACGTTCCTACAAACCCCCTAGCTCCAATTTCTGCAGTGAGGACTTTGACCTGATAGCCTTCTCTCCTCAGGCTGTTTGCCAGATCAGCATACTTTTCAGTCTTGTAGATTTGAGCTGCCTCCATTCTGTTCTCATATGGCACCGTGAGCTCGATCATGATCAGCTGCTTGGTTGACTTAGAGTGGACTACTATGTCTGGTCTCATGCCACTCTTGCTGATGATCTCTGGGTGACTCTTCCATTCTGCGAGGTCTGCAGTGCACTCCCAGTCATCTGCCCCGTCTAGCAGACTCTGCCTGCATGTTTCGAGTGGCACTGTTGTTCTTGGCCATGATTTGCTGCCTCCTGCCGTGAAGAATGTTGCGGGTGCTTTTGGAATCCTGATTTTCCCTTTTGTGGTGTTGGTACTAGCCCAGACTACTTGTACAATCTCTTTGAGCACTTGGTTGTGCCTCCATGTGTACCTTCCTTGAGCCAGGGCTACTTTACATGAGCTTAGGACATGCTCCACTGTTTGTTTTTCATGGCAGAGGGGGCATGCAGGATCGTCTGTTTTCCCCCACTTCACCAGGTTTGCATTTGAGGGCGGAAGGTCATATGCAGATCTGAGAATGAAGCTGATCCTGAGAGGGGCCATGTGCCAAATGTCATTCCAAGTGAGACTTCTTTGGAGTGCATTCTCCCACGTTGTCCATTGCCCTTGCTGGCTCTGCTGGACTGCTTTTTGGAGTCTTTTTTGGTCTTCTTCTTTTCTCATCTCCTGAATCATCATGTCTCTTTTGGCTTTTCCTTTGGCCTTTGACCACCATTCAGTTTTGGTCACCCCCAGTCCTTGTCTGTTGGTCTGTGTGTGTCCTGTTACTTCTCTGATCTTGAGACTTTCTTTTGCAGAATCCATCGCCTCTTGAACTTTCCATTTTCTGCCTGTCTTCAGCTGGGGCTTGATTGCTTCTACCACCTTGTCTCCTGAGTCCTCCAGCATGCTTTGAAGTCTGATCTTCCCTGCTTTGTATTCCTCCAGGATGGATTTCAGTGGTAGTTTCAGCTTTGCTTGGCGACAGCACAGCGCTATGTCAGTCAGACAGGGTGGGACACCAAGCCATTTCCTTGTGAACTTGTTGAAGATATATTGAACTTGTTGAAGATACAGAAGATATATTAAAAGAAACAAAAGAATTCTATAGCCACCTGTATAAAAGGAAGGAAACGACCCACTGTCAATTAGAAGACTATGTTACCACTCTCCCAAAATTAAGTAAAATTCAATCTGTATCTCTCGAAGGGCCAGTTACTGTAGAGGAAGCTTCAATCGCTTAAAAATATGAGTAATGGGAAAAGCCCCGGAACAGATGGCATGACCGTAGATTTTTATAAGGCCTTCTGGAGACAAATAGGAAGCTTTGTTATCAGATCATTAAATGAGGGTTTTAGGACAAAAACAGATGTCAATAACGAAAAAGAAGGTTTAATTATATGTCTGCCCAAAGGCGATAAACCAAAAGAATTTCTTAGAAATTGGCGTCCAATCTCATTACTTAACGTTGCATACAAAATAGGGTCAGCTTGTATTGCAAATAGGATAAAAACTGTTTTACCAAATCTTATAAATGAAGACCAAACAGGGTTTATGAGTGAAAGATACACTGGTGATAATATTCGTTTGGTTTATGATTTGATACACTATTTGGACGACAAACAATTATCGGGATTGCTAGTTTCAATAGATTTCGAAAAAGCTTTTGACTCTGTAAATTGGTGTTATATGCAGAATGTACTAAAAACGTTTGGTTTTGGGGAAGACATTTGTCAGTGGATCTCTGCTTTCTATTCAAATGTTACATCATCAGTAATTGTTAATGGTAAAGTTTCTGAAAGATTTACAGCTCAGCGTGGATGTCGAACAGGAGATCCCATATCATTGTATCTCTTTGTTCTTTGTGCTGAGGTGTTAGCGTGTAAAATAAGAGAAAATAGTGATATTAAAGGCATAAAGATTGCAGATTCAGAGATAATTATTGGTCAGTTTGCCGATGATACATCCTTCTTTCTGGAAGGTGATCGAAAATCGTATGAGAACTTATTCAGAAGTCTTTCAGATTTTGAAAACGTTTCTGGGCTTAAACTGAACCATGGCAAAACAAATAATGTCTAGCTAGGAAGTAAAAAAAAAAACCCAATAAATTTAGGTTTTTAGAGCATTTAAACATAGAATGGAATCCCCCTAAATTCCTTGGACTATGGTTTACAAATGACGTTGCAGGTATGGCCGAAATAAATATGAAAGATAAATTGAATGAAGTAAAAAGCTAGTCAATATTTGTCCAAAAGATCAAGCACACCACTAGGAAGAGTGGCCGTTTTAAAATCATTGATCGTGTCCAAACTTGTGTACTCGTGGATCTTACTTCCTAACCCTCCGAACATGATTTTTTTTTTTTTTTGCTGTCCCAACCTCTGCGCCACCTCAGAGGCAGTGCACCCACACCACTCATTCCGACACCCCGTCCACAGCCACAGCCCGGTCGGCCCCGCCGCAGCCCCAGCACCGGCAATCCACAGGGAGCAGTCAATGTCAAGTCGTCAAGAGCCAACCCACCGGAGGAGACACTGCACTGCTGCTGAGTCACTTAGGTGGTGTGCGGTGGCGCCTGTTCTGATCTAACATACGCAGGACACCACCTACTAAGCCCCCTACTGACGACAATAATTGCTTAGTCGCGGAGCCGGCGTGAGTGAGCTCTCCCTCCGGAGGGCGCCACCACGTCCGTCCAACGACAGCCCCCATAGACTCACCGATACCGGTGACCCCGACGGAACCAAACCAAGGCCACAGACGTGTAGAGGACATCGAAATTGAGGTCACCAAGAGAGCAGGGCTTGAAGGGCCACAGAATTTGAGACATTTTTTTAAAATGCTGATCGATGAGAATGAGGATGATTAAGATGATGCTACGGATTTCCATTTTGGTCTGAGACTACATTACAGGGCTGTGCTCTACGCTTCCTTTCATAATATATCCTGGCGTCAATCAGGCCCGAGAGATACAGGCACCTGCAGTGTTGGTCAGGAAATTTGAGCAACACTCTCAGAAACGCATCCATTAAGTGGATGAAACTCGACTGTGTGGTCCCAGTCTTCCCAAGTGAGTCCGCAGCAAACTCAACTCTGGGTAGGAGCCGGTCGGGGCAGAAAAACCCACATGACTCCGAACATAATGATTCAACAACTTCAGAAGATGAGCATTGATTTTGTATGGGATAACAAAAGAGATAAGATAAAGAGAAGCATAGCGATCCACTCAGTCGATGAAGGAGGAATCAATATTCCTTATATAAAAGCCTATATTTATTCTCTAAAATTAACATGGGTCAGTAAATTGCTTCGAACCTCACATTTAAAATGGGCGAAAATATTAGAAGACGTTTTCCCCGATATACATTCGGTGCAAACGTTTGGCCCGAGTATGCTTAAAAAAGGTAAACTTAATACGTTTTGGAAAGATGTTTTTGATGCCTTTCATGTTTTCTTTGATAGGATTGAAATATCCAGTCCAGAAGATTTTGTAATGGAGCCCATATTTTTCAATGACAAATTAAAAATAGATAACAAAACAATATATTTTCCAGACTGGGCTGACAAAAACGTAAGATCTTCTAAAGGATGATGGGTCTTTTTAAAATATTACTGAGTTCAGTTGAAAGTATGAATTCAGTGCTCGTCCGCTAGATTTTATGGGATCCATAAGCGCAATTTAAACGTACATGAGGGAAAATAACGTATATGTCACGAGCAACAGCTGTAGTGAAAACACAAACACTATAGAAACGATTATTAAAAACAACAAAGGCTCAAAAATCTTTTATAAAGTGATGATTGGTGCATCGAAACTACCATCTTCATGTACAAATTGGATAAGAGTTTTGGACAAACAAATCAATTGGCCAAATGTTTTTTCAAAACACAACGACAATTCCAGAAATTAGACTAAGATGGTTTCAAATTAGAATTAAGAACAGAATCATAGTGACCAATTCTTTTTTTTTAATGCGAAAAAAAATACGCGTAACACAGTGATTTATGTAATTTTTGCAACAGACAAAAAGATACGGCGTTTCACTATCTATGGAATTGTACACATGTTCAATCATTTTGGAGTGAATCAGAAAATCATATAAAAAGCAAATGTGTACATTGCAACAGACTGTCATTAAACGCTGGTCTTGTACTCTTTGGCACTGATAAAAATTCAAAGATCGATGAGTGCCTTTCTTTTATTTCATTACACGCTAAACATTTTGTGTACAGATGTCGCATAGGTAAGGCAAAGCCATCGGTTTCTGGGTTTCTCAGACAACTAAAATGCATTAAGAATGTAGACAGATATGTTCATCTACCAGAAATGAGACAAGAAAAATTCAATGCAAAATGGCTTGCATATAATACACTCTTAAACTAAGGACTGAATGTTCCTGAAAAATGTTGATCTGCATTGTATTGTACGTTACTGCATTACACTAGATGTTGACTGCTGTTAACAAACATGCTACCTGACTCCAAATTCTTGTCTGCTATTTATAAAAGGTATCAGCCACAATGTGTTGTGGCAAATTAACTATCACGAACAACTGCAAAGGCAGGAGAGCGCTGACAGTTACAGAGAAGCTGATTGTGTGCCTCTGTGTGTATATAGGGGTGGGGAGGTGGGGGGGGGGAGGGGGGGGGTTGAGCGCGCGCGTGAGTGTATGACGGTGATGATGTTGGTAAATCGAATGTATATGTGTTGAGGGAAAGGAGTGTCATAAAAAAATACCCATGGATCACCATCACTATCACGGTGATCATTACTATTTCAACTCCCATGATCCCCTCCTGAACGGCCTCGTTTTCATCCAACAGCCATTTTGCGCCGACTGTGAGAAGATAAATAGTTCCTCGTTCTTCGTTTTCACTGTCCTAAATGTTGTTTGTTTTTGCCTGAAGAAGGCCCAAGAGGTCGAAATGCATTGTATTTTGTCCTGTAATCTGTTTGTGTCTGTATCCGTGGCGGTGATGATTTTCGTTTTAAATTTTGCTTCGTTTTCCGCCCTCAGTCGCTTCGTTTTGAAACTAACTTAGACCAAGGAAACAAGAAGACAACAGAGGCAAAGCAAGAGGAAGGCGTTGGGGGCCGACAGAAATACAGTAATGGTCACAGACCAGGGCGAAAGCAAAGACAGACATGGTGATACAGACGCTGAAGACAGAAGGGGGTGCTAAGGCAATGCACAAGACAACTCAGCAAGTTAACAGGGAGAGTGGACTGGGTAGAAAACCATCATTTAAGTGTACATGTTCTCACAGAGAGAGAGAGAGAGAGAGAGAGAGAGAGAGAGAGAGAGAGAGAGAGAGAGAGAGAGAGAGAGAGAGAGAGATTATAGCAAGGATGTGGTCGAGGTGACGTTCATCATACTGATAGCAGTGATGTGATACTCTTGGTTTCATCATGATAGTGATAGTCGTTATGTTTAACTCATGTTTCCTTGCTATGGAGATGATGATAACGGTAGTGGGTTGATGGGTTTTGTCATTACAGTGATGACAAAGGTGTTACAATGGCGGATGTTGTCATTCCAGTAATGGCAGTGATACCAGACGTAGTAGTGGCGACGGTGGCCGTGGCCATGATGACTTTGAGATGAGAAGAACGACAGTGTTAATAGTGGTGTTTCCATTGTGACCTTTGTGATTACAGATGACGACAGTGTTAATAGTGGTGTTTCCATTCTGACGTTTGTGATTACAGATGACGACAGTGTTAATAGTGGTGTTTCCATTGTGACGTTTGTGATTACAGATGACGACAGTGTTAAAAGTGGTGTTCCCATTGTGACCTTTGCGATTACAGATGTTTTAAGGGGAAGGGTTTGCTCTTTCAGAGAGGATGGTAGTCTTGATTCTGCTGTTGCTGACACCGGTGATGATGATAGTCAAGGTGTTGGTGATCACAGTGGTGATGTAATGTTGACATGTGGATGGCTGCGGCGGCGGCGGTGGTGGTGGTGGTTGGTGGTGGTGGTGGCATTTACATGGTGATGTTGGTGATGACCGTAAAATCGGTGGTGTTGACGAGGTATTGCTGGAGGTCACAGCTTATGCAGTCCACAAGATAGCATCAAGCAAAGGAACAACATGTCACAACGTTCCTTCACCGTCACATCCCCCCCCCCCCCCCCCCTTCTCCCTGCTCATCGCAACCACCTGCCCCCAAAGTCGGTTTCGTATATCTTGATATTATCATCAAACTTTATATCTCTACAGTGTCGTAGTCAGTGCTTGCTGTGGCGTGCAACGGAAAGAACCAACCAAACAGTTAAAAGATACCTCCTCTCGCTGTCGCATCCATGTTCGTATGTGAGTCGCGCGCGCGCGCGCGCGCACACACACACACACACACACACACATACACACACACACATACACACACACACGCGCGCGCACGCACGCACGCACGTAACACACACACACACGCACACAGATGTACAGGCTGTCCTCCAGCCCACACACAGGCCTAGAATGCCTACGTTGCAAATGTGACTGCTGGCGGAGGAGTAGACAGCAAACGTTTGAAGGCATGTACATGAAACAGCTTGCCACCAGAGGACTATGCATAGAGCACTGCTTTGCACACAGTGACCAAACTGTAGTGTGAACACAGCTACCGAACAAAGCAGCACAGCGCTCCGCAATCTGGTGAGGACTGGTGTTGTTCTGTGGTGTTTCGGTCCATTGTCCGTCTGGAGAGGACTGGTGTTTGGTGCTAGCCGTGCTGTCGTTGGATCCCAGCTTCTATCTAGAACAGAACAGGTGTCTGGCACTGGCCGTGTGTTTGGATCCCATTGTCCTATGGCCTGGCTTTCATTTTCAACCAGGCAGGATGACGTGGCAGTCAGTCCTTGTGACTGTTGCAGACAAGTCACTCTCGCACTCCTAAAGGCAAGAAAAAGGTCATAGGCATGTTGAACATCGAGTAGGAATGTTGGCATTTAAGTCTTTATGTCAAACACAAGATCTCTGATTCTACCCTATTCTTCATAATAAATAAGCCAGTTCTGTAAACTATGTTTCTTTGGTGGGCTTGTCAGACAATGGAATATCCACTCTCTCCCAGCTGGATGGCGGGCGACGTGTCCTGTGTGAAGCCGTAGAAATCTGTTGTCCATCCAGCCTTTCCAATGATTTGAACGCTGTGTTGTCTGAAAAGAAACAACAGGCCGAAACGCCTTGTGTACTTTGTTTGTTTGTTCCTTTGTTTGGTGGCTCAGTGATTCTATTTTTGCTCTTGTGGTAAGCGTGCAAAGCAGGAATCTTAGAGAACTTGGCGCTACCAGGCTTAGCTCGGACCAGTTCTGTCCGATGTAATGATGGCTGCAGTTGTTGCAGGTGGCTTCTGATTGTAGTGAATAATCATGTATGTATGTCGCTACGTTTATTCTTAGTATTTTCTTGGCCGGAATTTGCTTAATGTGTTGACAGTCGTGTGTTGGATTGTGTGAGTGTGTCAGTCTGAGTGTATGTGGCTTGCCGGAGCTGAATTTCAGAAACATGAAGCGTGTTATAAGGTTTGACCCAACTTTCCACAGCGAAGTGGTTGAACGGTCCATTCATTGGCCGTGAGCCAATGAAACGTGGTCAAGTTATCGCGAATTTGGTTTATTGCACACGATTTCCTTAATGATCATGTATACTGTTTATGTGTATAAAGCCATACAATAAGAATTTCACAGGGTTTTATTAGTTTCTTCGTGAAGAGAATGAACTCACACATACGCACGACTGATTCTTTCTTTGCACTGCGACATCTGGTGGAAAGTGGGATGGGGGATACAGCCGCGTGCTTTGAAAATTATGGAGAATCATTCGAATCAAAATGTGCAGAAACCACCTGCTAACCACCTGGTATGGATGACACGTTACACACAGCATGCACCCTGCGTAAGAAATGGAAAAAAAGAATGAAGGAAGTAAAGAAACTGAGTGAACGATATTGACTGGATGACACGGGAAACGACTGAATGAAGCGCCAGCTGGCAGCTCTTCAGTCGGCACTACCCAGGTAGGCAGCCCGTTGTGTAAACGAGTGTTGATGAATAAGTGCAAATGGTGGATGTAAGCGCATTGAGTTGTGTAACAAGAAATGCGCTATATAAGTATTATACATTATTATTATTATTATTATTATTTAACAGCAGTACCTGTACGTTCATACTCAGTTCTAAATACGAATACGTTTTCCAAATACATACTACGTACTTTTGTTTACATTATGCGCTGACCAAACTGACTAAATAGTTACTTTGTTTTTATTATTTTGTTTCCCAGTGATATTGATCTGTTAATGACTGACCAACCGGTTTAATATCTGGTTAATTGTAGAGTGGTGGAGGTTTTGTTTTCCATTTTCTTCCTCACTAGGTCTTCTTCCACTTTTAAAGTGATTAAAATGATTGAAGTTAGCACCTCAGAGTGGCAAGCACCCTTCACCAAGTTTGATCTGCTTCAACGCTACCTTCAGTTCTCGCTGGCGTTCATGACTGCTACATGAGTGTGTACTGTATATATGTTGTTTGATTGATGTTTGGAGTAAGCACGGGCTACGACATATGTTCAGCAAACCTTGACGTCACCAAAAGTTGTTTGGTGGGTGACTTTGCAGTCAGTTTGATAGGCGAATGACCATAGTACATTTAGCTTCACAATGACCAGACTTTGCACTTCTCGCCTGTTACTGTCTTCGGCGACGAGTGACCCAAACGTCGCTCTAGAGACAGTGGCCACAGTCACTCTTCCTAACACACACACCTGGGTGACGTGGCAGTCATGTCTGTGGTCACAGTCACTCTTCCTCACACACATCTGGGTGACGTGGCAGTCATGTTTGTGGCCACAGTCACTCCTCCCTCACACACACACACACACACACACACACACACACACACACACACACACACACATCTGACTGACGTGGCAGTCATGTTTGTGGCCACAGTCACTCCTCCCTCACACACACACACACACACACACACACACACACACACACACACACACACACACACACACACACGTCTGACTGACGTGGCAGTCATGTTTGTGGCCACAGTCACTTCTCCCTCACACACACACACACACACACACACACACACACACACACACACACACACACACACACACACACACACACACACACACATCTGGGTGACGTGGCAGTCATGTTTGTGGCCACAGTCACTCCTCCCTCACACACACACACACACACACACACACACACACACACACACACACACA
>CM065736.1:3115388-3120388 GCA_033310375.1 Conus canariensis | reverse complement strand
ATCATCATCATCATCATAGTAAAAATGATAATATTGACTATAATGATAATAATGATGATGATTATGATGATAAAAACAACAATAATGATAATAATGATTATCTTTATCATTATTGTTGTTAACATTATCTCCACTGCCAGTATAATAGTTATTATGATAACATCACTATTATTGTAATTATCATCATTGGTATCAGTTTTATTGTAATTATGATAATAATCATTATTGTTGTGATTGTTATTATTACTTCTATTATTATCATCATCATGATTATTCTTGATATTATTACATTATTATTATCATCATTATTATCATCATCATTATTGTTATTATTACTGTTACTATTATTATCGTTATTATTATCATTATTATCATTACTGTCGTTGTTGTTGTTGAAAATGCAAAGTTTGGCAGGCAGCAAACGTGGCCGAGCGATACTTAGAGATGAGGGACAGAACAGGTCACACAGCCAACTGCTGGACAGGGACTGGGGTTCACAGAAATAAAGCGCTGCTGAAGGACAAACAAGAATGCTAAGCGAGACCTTGTAATAGAGACGCTGAAGTAAGCACAGGATGCCCACAGAACCCAGAAGGCACTCCAGCAAGGCCAACAACGACAGCAGGCTACGTAAGAAACGGCATTCCAAAGAAACCTCAACTGGAAGGACACCTGGCACACGGCTTCTTTTCCGGTCAGATTCACCCTCAGAACTGTCTGTGACCTCTGAACTGTCTGTGACCTCTGAACTGTCTGTGACCTCTGAACTGTCTGTGACCTCTGAACTGTCTGTGACCTCTGGGACTGTACGTGACCTCCTGCCTTTCAGTTCAAACCTGGTCCAATGAGGAGAGAAATCAGATTATCCTACCCGTCCACGCTGTCATGGTCAGCTGACAGTGCAGATTGCCCCCAGTGTAGGCACAACAACGCTGATCCAGGGAGGATCAACCAAAGTTCTCTACAAGGAGACTGCACGTTGAGTAACACTGTCGGAGGAAGCGCTGTACTACCAAAAGCCAGAAGCCAACACTACTATTGCTGCTGATGCTGCTACTACTACTACTGCTGGTGGTGGTGGTGATGGTGCTGCTGCTGCTGCTACTACTGACACTTATGCTACTGCTACAATGTTTACTACTACTACTACTACTGCTGCTGCTGCTGCTGCTGCTGCTGCTGCTGCTGCTGCTGCTGCTGCTGCTGCTATTAGTATAGAGATGTTAATGAATCAGTATACACATGAACAGCCATAAAGCAAATCAGTTCTATCTGTGTGAACAGATGTAAAAAGAACAACTTGATGTGTGTGTGTGTGTGTTGTGTGTGTGTGTGTGTGTGTGTGTGTGTGTGTGTGTGTGTGTGTGTGTGTGTGTGTGCAGTGCATTCACCATGCTCAACATGATGCTTTTCCTGCCTGTTCTCATATGCTTCACCATGGGAATAACTCCAGTTGAAACAACGCCCTCCGTAGGTGTGTGTGTGTGTGTGTGTGTGTGTGTGTGTGTGTGTGGTGCGCGTGTGTGTGTGTGTGGTGTGTGTGGTGTGTGTGTGTGTATGTGTGTGGGGCGTGCGTGCGTGCGTGCGTGCGTGCGTGCGTGTGTGTGTGTGTGTGTGTGTGTGTGTGTGTGTGTGTGTGTGTGTGTGGTGTCGGTGTGTGTCTGTGTCGGGGTGTGTCTGTGTGTGTGTATCTGTGCGTGTGCGGACGCGTTTGTATTCGTATATGTCTATCTATGAAGAAGAAGAAGAAGAAGAAAGAAGAAGAAGAAGAAGAAGAAGAAGAAGAAGAGGAGGAGGAGGAGAAGGAGGAGGAGGAAGAGGAGGAGGAGGAGGAGAGGAGGAGGAGGAGAAGAAGAAGAAGAAGACAGAAGAAGAAGAAGAAGAAGAAGAACCTTTGCACATCTAGGTATTTCAGAGAGAATTTCTTGAAATTCATGTACCACATTTTTCAGTGAACGTCTATAAGTATCATTCAGGTTATCATAAGGTTGAATAATTTGATGGCCTCACTTGTGTATGAAGGAAATGTAGACAAAGATATAGGGAATCATCATTAGTAGTAGTATTTATACAGGAACGTTACCGTAGCCAGCATTTACTCGAAATCAATGGCAAATCATAATACATGTTGCCAAAAGCAGCGTTGGTGCATTTGCATGTGTCGCATCCTGACAGAACTCATTCGAACTTTCTTGTTTGACAGAGACAATGAATATTTGGTTGCTTATAGTTTGCCTGCAACAGAATCGTTGGCCATACTTTGAAGAGATGAAAAAAAATCCAACTGTCCATTTTTGTTCTTAATTACCTAAACAATATGCAATAGGTATATTACTGTAAACTAAATGGACATGTAGTTTACTTCTTAATCACCTTAACAATATGCAGTAGGTATATTACTGTAAACTAAATGGGCATGTAGTTGCAAAGTGAGACGACTGCAGGCGGAAATCTAAACAAAAAACGTGGACAGACGAATCACAAGACGAAACACGACGTGTTCCGACCTCTTAGGTCTTCTTCAGGCAAGATACAAAACAATTAGGACAACGAAAATGAACGAGTAATCACTTATATTCAATCACTTCAGCGCAAGATAGGCGTTGAATGAAAACGAGGCTGTCAAAAGGGAGATAATGTGTGAGTCAAGGTAGTAATGATGATAATTCTATTACTGATAGGAATACTTATAATGGTAATGATGATGGCCAAAATATTGAGAGAAAAAAAGACAGGATTACTACCACTTTTGGTGATAATATGGCAATAGCAGTTGTAGTATAGGAGAAAGGAGAGTGGGTTAGAGGATTCTTAAACAGCATGGTTGCCGTGGCAACAGTCTTATGTGGTATTAGTACTGGTAATAGTAGGTGGAAAGGAATGCCGATGGTCAATGAGTAAAAGTTGATAGTGCTACTGAAGCAGGGAGCAGATGGTGAGAATCAATATTGTACTGTTAATTATATTAACAGTAGGTGAAAAGGAATAGGAAGACCAAAGAGTGAAACGTTAACAGTACTATTGGAGCAGAGGAGAGGGAGAGGATTAGGGGGAAAAAAGGAGAGAGAGAAAGAAGGAAGGAGAAAGGAAGTGTGTATGCGTGCATGTGTGTGTGTGTGTGTGTGTGTGTGTGTGTGTGTGTGTGTGTGTGTGTGTGTGTGTGTGTGTGTTCCATTGTATTGTCAGCCCCCTACTCATTGATCACCCCCCACCCCCAGCCACCACCACCCCCACCAACACCACTGAACCTATCATTACTGGGGAAGGCGGGGATGGGGGGGGGGGGGAGGAGTGAGGCGATTGATGTAGCAAGTGGAGAGACTTAGAGATTGTAGGGAACGGGAAAAGAAATGCAGCTGTAACTTATGTGCGAGGTAAACAGTGTGAGGTATGGTAGTATGCGTGTGTGTAGGTGGGGGATATTGCAGGTTGGTTTAAGTAGTATGTACGATACCACCTCTGCATGCAGCACCAATCCTGCAATATCCTCCACCTTCACACACGCTACCACCTCCTCCCACCTATTGCCAGCTTTGTTACAGCTAGCCTTCTTTTCCTTTCTCTAAATAAATATGCTCCCCCCCCCCCCCCCAGTTAGTTTGTAAACCCATCCCCCTTCTTCCCTCCACCATCATAGCATCAACACCCTAAACTATGCTCCCCCACCCTGCCATTGTATGAAAACCCTCCCCATTCACCTCTACATTATATATCACCACCCTAAAGTAGTATCACCTATCCACCACGCAATATATCCACATATCCTCCACCAACACAACATTGCCATCGATCTCCATTGTTTATTCACAACAAGATACAGCTATCTTACACTCTCTCTGTTTGTCACATCCATCTATTGTTTATTCAGATACATGTCCACTCCCTCTACACTCTCTCTGTTTGTCACATCCATCTATTGTTTATTCAGATACATGTCCACTCCCTCTACACTCTCTCTGTTTGTCACATCCATCTATTGTTTATTCAGATACATGTCCACTCCCTCTACACTCTCTCTGTTTGTCACATCCATCTATTGTTTATTCAGATACATGTCCACTCCCTCACTCTCTCTTTTCATCCTCTGTTTGTTGTCCACTTCTTCATCTTTCATAACTATTTCCTCTACAAGATTCTGTCCCACTCCCTCTTCCTTTCATTGGTTTTCTTCTATGCAAACACACTATTCACCACACACAACTCTCCTTCCACACCACACCACCACATCACACATGCACACACCTACACACTGCTCACTTCTTCCTTCTCTCACTTCACATCCACACCATCCTACACACACACACCACACACACACACCACACACCACACACCCACACACCACACACAATCAAACGCACCCAATCAATCCACTACCACACCTACACCACTTCATTCTCTTTTTCCTCTCCCTCTCTCTCCCTCTACATTCTCTTCTCTCTCTCCTCTCTCTCCTTCTCCACCCCACCCCTCCCTCCACTTCTGCTCCTTTATACTGTTAACTTTCATCTCTGATCTTTCCATATTCCTTTTCACCTACTGTTAATATTATTAACAGTACAATATTGATCCTCACCGCCTTCTCCCGCTGCAGTAGCACTATCAACTTTTACTCATTGACCATCTGCATTCCTTTCCACCTACTATTACCGGTACTAATATTAGCTTTTATTATTATTGCTCTCAGTAGCACTGTCATCACATCATCATTATCAGCACTATCATCATCACCTTCATTAGAAAAAGATAATTAAATTTTTAAAAAAGGAAAAAGCCTACATAACTGTTACAATTATTATATTTACTACTAATACTATCGTTTGTATGATTATTATAATACTGATACTATGATTAATACATTAGTATGCTTTACAATATTTCTGATATTCCAGCTTACCACTTTTCCAACCTCCTATAGCATCACTATGATTACTATATGGCCACAGTCAGAATTATTATCAAACCTATTAATATACACATCATACTTATTAATATACCTATTA
>CM065736.1:3090388-3105388 GCA_033310375.1 Conus canariensis | reverse complement strand
CCGAAAGTACTTGGCCGATCTTTGTGAAAATTAGCAGGTATGTTCATTATGGGTCATGGATGATGCCCGATGTTTTAGTTTACCCGTTACAGCCGTTACTAACGGCTGTAACAGCCTGTAACGCTTTTTCTTCTTTTTAGAATATATTAAAAAGTACTTGGCCGATCTTCCTGAAAATTTGTAGAAATGTTCATTATGAGTCACAGATGATGCCCGATATTTTAGTTTACCGTTACAACCGTTACTAACGGCTGTAACGGCCTGTAACGCTTTTTCTTCTTTATGGAATATCTCAGAAAGTACTTGGCCGATCTTTGTGAAAATTTGTAGGTATGTTCATTATGGGTCACAAATAATGCCTGATGTTTTAGTTTACCGTTATAGCCGTTACTAACGGCTGTAACGGCCTGTAACGGTTTTTCTTCTTTATAGAATATCTCAGAAAGCACCTGGCCGATCTTTCTGAAAATTTGTGGGTATGTTCATCATAGGTCACGGATAATGCCTGATGTTTTAGTTTACCATTATAGCCGTTACTAACGGCTGTAACGGTCTGTAACGCTTTTTCTTCTTTATGGAATATCTCAGAAAGTACTTGGCTGGTCTTTGTGAAAATTAGCAGGTATGTTCATTATGGGTCACGAATGATGCCCGATGTTTAGTTTACCCCGTTATAGCCGTTACTAATGGCTGTAACGGCCTGTAACGGTTTTTTCTTCTTTATAGAATATCTCAGAAAGCACTTGGCCGATCTTTCTGAAAATTTGTAGGTATGTTCATTATGGGTCACAAATAATGTCCGATGTTTTAGTTTACCGTTATACTGTTACTAACGGCTGTAACGGCCTGTAACGCCTTTTCTTCTTCATGGAATATCTCAGAAAGTACTTGGCCGATCTTTGTGAACATTAGCAGGTATGTTCATTATGGGTCACGAATAATGCCCGATGTTTTTAGTTTACCGTTATAGCCGTTACTAACGGCTGTAACGGCCTGTAACTTTTTTCTTCTTCATGGAATATCTCAGAAAGTACTTGGCCGATCTTTGTGAAAATTAGCAGGTATGTTCATTATGGATCAAGGATGATGCCTGATGTTTTAGTTTACCGTTATAGCATTACTAACGGCTGTAACGGCCTGTAACTTTTTTTTTCTTTATGGAATATCTCAGAAAGTACTTGGCCGATCTTTGTGAACATTAGCAGGTATGTTCACTATGGGTTACGGATGATGCCCGATGTTTTAGTTTGCCGTTATAGCCGTTACTAACGGCTGTAACGGCCCGTAACGCTTTTCTTCTTTATGGAATATCTCAGAAAGTACTTGGCCGATCTTTGTGAAAATTAGCAGGTATCTTCATTATGGATTACGGATGATGCCCGATGTTTTAGTTTACTGTTATAGCCGTTACTAACGGCTGTAACGGTCTGTAACGGTTTTTCTTCTTTATGGAATATCTCAGAAAGTACGTGGCCGATATTTCTGAAAATTTGTAGATATGTTCATTATGGGTCATGGATGATGCCCGATGTTTAAGTTTACCGTTAGAGCCGTTACAAACGGCCCATAATGGTTTTCTTCTTTATGGAAAATCTCAGAAAGTTCTTGGCCGATCTTTCTGAAAATTTGTAAGTATGTTCATTTTAGGTCACAGACGATAGCCGATGTTTACCAGAATAGCCATTACTGACGGTTACACCAGCCCAAGACGGTTTTCCCTCTTTATGGAATATCTCACGCGTATTCAGGATAAACTGGGAGTACGTTTATATGCTTTGCATCTTGTTAGTTGTTTGTTTGTTTGATTGTTTGTTTGCTTGTCGCTGTTGCAGTCTGAGGACGGCAAGTGTCCTGACACCTTTCTGTCGTTGCAGATACAGTGCAAGTGCCCGAATGGCTACAGGGTCAATGCTGCCAGGCAAGGCTGCCTTGCACTTGTCTGCAGATTGTGAAGGCAATACTGACGTACGTACGTACATGTGTGTGTGTGTGTGTGTGTGTGTGTGTGTGTGTGTGTGTGTGTGTTGTGTGTGTGGAGAGAGAGAGAGAGAGAGAGAGAGAGAGAGAGAGAGAGAGAGAGAGAGAGGAAGCAGATAAAGGTGAAGGCTGGAGACAGTGAGTATAAAATGATCAGCTGAGAAAGTAGGAATAGTTGAACGAACGAACGAACGAACGAATTTTTATTTTCAGAGGGTAATGGAATAAGCATCACTGCTTTTTTCTACACCCAGCCCTCCGAGGCCAAAAGAAATTTAAGAAAGGAAAAGAAAAAAATGTTGATTAATATAAAATAATGGAAAATAACTCTTAAATATGAAATATGAAAATACAAAAGGACACAAAATCTATGTACAGAGGGAACACCGCCAGAAGGTGTGGGAGACGGTGGGGGTGGGAGTGGGATGGGGTGGAATGGGGTACAATTAGGAATGACAGGAGGGGGGATGGAGGTAAAGGAAGAACTGATAAGGAAAATGAAACATTTTCACAGAGCAGTTATTGGTACATCTTTGGGCAAAGTGGTGTAAGATCAGACAGATACATCAAGTACGTAAAAAGACTGGATTTAAACTTACTAGTGTTTGGTTCGTTTTTCAGTTTTTCTGGGATATTATTCCACAGCCAGCCCCCAGAATAAGCAAGGTTTGATTTGCATAAGTTAATTGATGGGAAAGGGAGATTTATTTTATGCGAATGTCGATGATCATTAGAAGTAAATATATTCATTAAATAGGAAGGAGCATTGCCGTGTAGTATTGTATGCATAAAGAGTGCTTTATTGTACAATAGTTTGGTCTTGAATGGAAGGATACCTGCTCGTTCATAATCAGGGTGCCCTAGCGAGGGTTCATCAATTGTTATTTTGACAGCTCTCTTGTATATACTAGTCAATGGTTTAAACAACTTATTGCTAGCTAAATCCCAGAGTGTCGAGGCATAGTCAATATTTGGTTGAATATAAGATTGAAAAAATAATTTTCTGAAGTGATAATCTAAGAAGTTTTTTTTTTTTTAATTTTCCTGAGCTGATACAGTTTTACGGCAAGATTTTTGGAAAGAAGTTCTAAATGTTTCGACCAAGATAGGTTGTTGTCGATTGCTATTCTTAAGACTCTGTGATTAGAAACCTCTTTGATTTTTTCGTTACCAATATCAAGGACTGGCAAGTTTTCGGTTACATTTTGACGTTTTTGCCTTGTTGTAATCAACATGAATTTCGTTTTTTGAGGATGCAGAGGCATGTGATTGAGGTGTGTCCATTTAACGAGAAGGTTGATATTTTTCTGAATGTCAAGGTAGACTTGCTGAGCACTAGAGTTATTAGTGTCAATAGTAGTATCATCGGCAAACATTTCACAATGAGAAGTCAAGGTTAATGGTAAATCATTAATATAGAATAAGAACAGCAGAGGACCAAGCACCGAGCCTTGTGGTACACCAAAGTTATTGGGAATCAAAGTAGAATAACAATCATTTAATAATACTAATTGTTGCCTGTTGGAAAGGAAGGATGAAATGAGTTTTAGAGTGTCGGAAGTTAGTCGATAAATAGTTAACTTTCTGAGCAAAAGTTCATGATTAATGACATCGAAGGCTTTAGCAAAATCCACGAAGAGTACTCCGGAAAAGTGTTTGTTGTTTATGTTTGAAAGCCATCGATCAACTATCTTGGTAAGAGCTGTTTGACAAGAATGATTCTCTCTAAATCCGGATTGATTAGGGTGTAGTAGATCGAATTTTTTGACATGAGAAAGAAGACACTTTTTTATGTGTTGTTCTAATGGTTTTGAAAGAACTGATAGAATAGAGATAGGTCGATAGTTTGAAGGATCAGCCATATTTCCTGATTTGTACAATGGTATGACTTAAGCTTGTTTAAAAGCATCAGGAAAGCAATGCTTATCAATGCAGAGATTATAAATATATGTGAGAGTTTCTGCTATAACAGATGCTGATAGTTTAAGAATTTTCCCGTCAATTCCATCAATTCCACGAGTTGCTGTCTGTTTTAATTGTCTAAGAGAAGAGAAAACTTCGTGAACATCTATGGCACTAATATCCAAAGCTGAATGGATGTTCTTCTGGTGGCAGTATCTCAGTAAACTAATTCTTGTAGATCGTTACTTTTTGATACAGCGTTTCGTATGATTTGATTTGCTATACTTGCAAAATGGTCGTTCAGTTCACTTGCAGATATGTCTTTCGTTAAGTTTAATACAGGGTCAGAATTTTTCTTGGTTAAGCCATGTATAGCTTTCCAAATAGATTTACTGTCTTTCTTTCTATTAATTAGGTCCAAGAAATATTTCCTTTTCTCTGATCGTATTAGGGAGGTCACCTTATTTCTGTACTTTTTTAATTCTTCGCGAGAGCCATTTTTAACAGATAATCCCTTTGGTATATAGTGTCCTGTATTTCTTTTGTAAGCCATGGTGGTTTTATCCGATGTTTTACTCTTTTAGTTTGAAGAGGGGCATGCTTATTGTATACGTCGTGGAAGATGTTATACCATACTTGCAGAGCTTGATTGGGGTCAGTATGCTGATACACGTCATTTAAAGGGGAATTTAAAAGATCTGAGAGAAATTTTTCACGATCAAATTTAGAAAAGTTCCGGAATGTAATTGTTTTATGATTTAACTTGGGTATTTTGACACCCTTTTTGGTCCACGTAAAACAAATCGGAAAATGGTCACTGCAACCATAAACAGGAGCAACTGATTTTACTATTGTTTCTGAATTGGTAACATATATATGATCTATTAATGTTTCAGAAGAATTGGTTATACGGGTAGCTGTTTTTATTAATTGTGTCAAACCAAATGATTCAAAAGTTTGGGTCCAATGATTATCAGTTTTGAATAAATCAATATTAAAATCACCTAATATTGTGACATCTTTGTAATTATCATTAGCATTTTCCAACATTGAAATAAAGCCGTCGATCCAGTCGACATGTTCGGCTGGATTCCTGTATAGAAAACACAGAGGTATGGGCTTGTTATATTTCAGTTGTATTTTGATCCAAATAGTTTCTATGTGATGCTGTTCAAGGTAATCAATTCTTTCAACTTTAATTGACTGATGGACATACACTATTATGCCAGTTTCTCTTCTCTGAATGGGGTCTTGACGAATTATATTATAGCCTGGAATTGAAAGGTCACTATTAGATATGAAAGGAGATAAATGGGATTCTGAAAAACCAAATATGTGAAAATGTTTGCCCAAATTTGATAATATGGATGATATTTCAGTAATCTTATTTATAACATGATTAATATTTAGATGCCTCACTCTAAGTCCGTCCTCAGTTAGCCAAGGGCTACCACGTTCTGACATTATACAGGCCAACAAGGAAAACACGATCCACTATACAACTGAGAAAAAATACAAAGATCAGTGAATACTGTAACGCAAACAACAATACAAATTTCAAAGCAGCAATAAACAAAGCGCTGAAAGAAATCCCAGCCAGTAACAAAGGCAAAATATCAATGCAAGAGACAAAATAAAGTATTCTCCAAATAAACACAAGCGCAATTATCAGTCTGTTTCGCTCCAATCAATTCACAGACCACTGTCAAAGCCTCGGTAGCAAGTGAAACAAGAAATCATGCCGAGCCTGGTGATGTCACACACACACACACACACACACACACACACACACACACACACACACACACACACACACACACACACACACACACACACACACACACAACACATACACACACGCACACATCGCGCGCCATACGTGTAAGCACGTATGGGTTGAATACATTTCTAAGCTTACACATTGGCACAGGCATTTCTATTCTTAGACACAGGAGTGAATATAAATCATGTGGAAACATAAACCCACATACATATTTACTACCCCTTTCCACCCCCTCCCAACCCCTAATATGGGGAGGGGGGTAAAATGGAGGGGGCAGGGGGTGGAGAAAGAAAAAAAAGTATTCAAGTGTTGTGGATAAAGAGAGCAAATCATTGTAAAACTAATGGGTGGATTTGGAGAGGGAGTAGCGGACAAAAATATGGGGAGGGTCAGGGTGGGTTTGCCGCCTATAGCATCAAACCCAAGTCTGACCCCAGAGCGGGTTGCCCCACCCTGGCACCAAGGGATGAGGGGAAAAACAGAAGTTCTCCGTGAAAAAAGTAGTAGTAGTAGTAGTTTCATTATTATTACCTTTTAGTTTTAGCATTCCGGTGTCCATGCCCGTGTCTTCCATTGAAGCTTTGATATGAGAGAAGAATATGAACAGGCAGAAAACAAACAAATGAGCAAACAAAGAAAACCCTGAAACCTGCCAACGTTATTACAACGATTGAGTAAAAGAATAAAGAAAGAGGAAACTGCCACAGAAAATACTTCTGTTTCAGAAAAACAAAGACAAAAACAAACAAACTGGTCATAGCTGAACAAACAGCTAAATTCGCCGAATTGAATGAAGATAAATGAATGGCCGATGATCGGCTTTAAAGCCTTTCTCTGTCTACATCTATAAAGGGTTCAAAAAGAATCCGCCACTCGAACGACATTCGCCTCATTCTAAACAGGAGGGATGCCAGTCTGAGCCTAGTCTGAGTCAAAAGAATGCCTTGTACAGGTCGAAACGACATGAACATTATAGTGCTTGTCTACGGCTTGGTGGAGTTGAACGGAAAAGGCAGACACATCCCCGAACGTGATACAAATCAGTTGTAGAATAATAATAAAGATAGAGCTTGACTCCATGAAAGCAGCCAAAAGGAAAGAAAATACATGTAACAGTGCACACCAGCGTATGGGCAGGTGAGCTGAACATCCAGACACGCGCTGAACGCGAACTACAGGTAGAATCATGAAGGTGTGGAGTCCAGAAAGAAGACTAATGATGCTCCCGAAGGTGCCAGCGGCACCCAGAGAAGTACCGTCCTCAGCCACTGAGCCAACCAGATAGGAGCAATCCAGCACCGCCCCTGTACTGTCTTGACGGAGGTTCAGTTCAATCTAGTTTCATCAGAGAGGGGTCACTGCGTGTGGACTAGTCCATCGCATGCGCTACACCACATGCGCTAAGTTTTGAGACCACACTGCGCATGATTTAAAGCTGATGAATAAAGGGTTCAATAACGAAGATGAGAGAACTTAAATTAAGAAGAGGGTCTCGTGGCAACGACTTAACAGATGTCTGACCTACCCATTAGTCCAGCGTTGCTGGTCAGACGTTGAGGACCTTGACATAGGATGCAGGCACACACGTGGCATTGCATTAAGACGTCAAGGGAAAGAACCGTTACCCAGCAGATGCCATTGTGCGATAGCCACTGGATACGACACAACAGAGCCTCCACAGAGGTATCCCCATAGGTGTACCAGCCCATGTGTCATGATTGCAGAGCCACTGGCCAAAGTCGCCTCCATTGAGAGATACACACATGTTGTAGCCCCTCTCGATGCTGTTTCGCTGACAAGGGAAAACAGTACAACTATATATTATATATTGGGTATTTTTATATAGCGCCTATCCTCGGTCACAGACCAAGCTCTAAGCACAATAAACACACTACCTCACTCACTCCAAACACTACCAAGCTTTCGCCACAATGGTCTCAGTTCCCCTGTGAAGAGGATCCCTGGCTGTGGCCTTTCCCGCTGTCAACGGGATTTCCCTGTGGTGTGTCTTTTTCTCGCCATCACTTTTCCCAGAGTCGGCTAAAAGACACACAAGAATACATTACACCCGAGAGTGTCAGTGGACCCCAGAGAAGCACTGTCCTCAACAGCCGAAGCAGCCAGCAGGAAGCAGTCCTGAACCCCCTTGAACACTGGCACTGTGTTGACCTTGGGGGAGGACACGCACATGACGTTACCTCGAGGCATTGCAGTCACTGTGTGAGGCATTGCAGTCACTGTGTGAGGCATTGCAGTCACCTGTGAGGCATTGCAGTCACTGTGTGAGGCATTGCAGTCACTCTGTTGACATTGGGGGAAGGCACATGACGTTACCTTGAGGCATTGCAGTCACTGTGTGAGGCATTGCAGTCACCTGTGAGGCATTGCAGTCACTGTGTGAGGCATTGCAGTCACTCTGTTGACATTGGGGGAAGGCACATGACGTTACCTTGAGACATTGCAGTCACTGTGTGAGGCATTGCAGTCACCTGTGAGGCATTGCAGTCACTGTGTGAGGCATTGCAGTCACTCTGTTGACATTGGGGGAAGGCACATGACGTTACCTT
Source organism: Conus canariensis (assembly GCA_033310375.1). NCBI lineage: Eukaryota > Metazoa > Mollusca > Gastropoda > Neogastropoda > Conidae > Conus > Conus canariensis. The sequence goes on along the minus strand of CM065736.1, from coordinate 3,097,159 downwards.
GAGGCATTGCAGTCACTGTGTGAGGCATTGAAGTCACTGTGTTAACATTGGGGGAAGACATGTACATGACGTTACCTTCAGGCATTGCAGTCACTGTGCGAGGCATTGCAGTCACTGTGTGAGGCATTGAAGTCACAGTGTTGACATTGGGGGAAGACATGTACATGACGTTACCTTCAGGCATTGCAGTCACTGTGTGAGGCATTGCAGTCACTGTGTGAGGCATTGCAGGCACTGTGTTGACACTTGGGGAAGACACGCACATGACGTTACCTTGAGGCATTGCAGTCACTGTGTTGACATTGGGGGAAGACACGCACATGACGTTACCTTGAGGCATTGCAGTCACTGTGTGAGGCATTGCAGTCACTGTGCGAGGCATTGCAGTCATTGTGTGAGGCATTGCAGTCACTGTGTTGACATTGGGGGAAGACACGCACATGACGTTACCTTGAGGCATTGCAGTCACTGTATGAGGCATTGCAGTCACTGTGTGAGGCATTGCAGTCACTGTGTTAACATTGGGGGCACGCACGCACATGACGTTACCTTGAGGCATTGCAGTCACTGTGTGAGGCATTGCAGTCACTGTGTGAGGAATTGCAGTCACTGTGTTAACATTGGGGGCACGCACGCACATGACGTTACCTTGAGGCATTGCAGTCACTGTGTGAGGCATTGCAGTCACTGTGTGAGGCATTGCAGTCACTGTGTTGACATTGGGGGCACGCACATGACGTTACCTTGAGGCATTGCAGTCACTGTGTGAGGCATTGCAGTCACTGTGTGAGGCATTGCAGTCACTGTGTTAACATTGGGGGCACGCACATGACGTTACCTTGACGCATTCCAAAGAGTGGTGCAGTGACTGTTTCCATGGCCAATCTTTACAGACAGGAATAAACTTTTTTTTTTTTGGGGGGGGGGGGGGGAAATGCCAAGGGGCCTTCAAAACGTTCAACAACAACAAAAATATGAAATGAGTAAATATTTGAACAGATGAAGAAAGAAAGAAAGAAAGAAAGAAAAGAAAAGTAAAGAAAGAAAGAAGGAAAGGCCGAATACAGTGTTGACTTAAGGTAAAACGGGTCATGGCTTTGCATACCAATGCAGTGTATATGGACTAGTCACCGTCCATCCTCTGTAACGCCTCTTTGTGTGTGTGTGTGTTAGGTCTTCAATTTAACGTCTATACACATTATGTGATATTAGATGTGTGTGTGTGTGTGTGTGTGTGTGTGTGTGTGTGTGTGTGTGTGTGTGTGTGTGTGTGTGTGTGTGTGTGTGTGTGCGCGCGCGCGCGGGGGTATGTGTGTGTGTGTGTGTGTGTGTGTGTGTGTGTGTGTGTGTGTGTGTGTGTGTGTGTGCGTGCGGCCGTGCGTGAGTGCGCGCGTGCGCGCGCGCGCGTGTGTGTAAGTGCCTGCACGCGTTTGCATTTATCAAAAGTCCGTGCGCACTATTTCAATTCTGTCGTGAAAATTTTATTGTAAGATGGTTTTGCTTCTCAGTTGGTTCCAGAAACCGGTGTCTTTGTCTCTTGATGCTATTCATCTCTTGCTTTTGCTCTGTCAATACCAGAGAATGCGTAAATTCTATTTGTTCTGTCTATAACAGTACTTTGTCTTTGACTATCACTCAGTATTGTCTGTCGATGCAAAAGTTACTCCATGCTCTTTAGTCAAATACTGTCTTTGTCTCTTGATGCTATTCATCTCATGCTATTGTCTGTCGATAGCAGAGAATGGGTTAGCTGTCCCCACTTTGCTTCAGTTTATGTCAAAATAACCAGTGTCTTTGTCTCTTGATGCTATTCATCTCATGCTTTTGCTTCGTCGATAGCAGAGAATGGGTTGTTGTCCCCACTTTGCCTCAGTATATGTGAATACTGACGTTTGATTGATTGTTTTTACCCTGGCTCAGTTCCACTGTGCGCGTGCACAATTTCAGATAAATTCAAAGCATGGGCTTTTAGATATTTCTACATACCAAATAATTCTGTTTCACATTAGATGCATTGTCTGCTTTTGTCAGGGTATCCAACGAATCCATTGGCTATCCTACTGTGTTGGGCTTGATATGGAAACGATCAAACTACCTGATGCTGAGAGATTTGCTGCCTTTTAGATTTTCGTCTCGTGTGTGTGGTGTGTGTGTGTGTGGTGTGTGTGTGTGCGTGCGTGCTGCGTGCGTGCGTGCGTGCGTGCGTGCGTGCGTGCGTGCGTGTGTGTGTGGTGTGGTGTGTGTGTGCGTGTGTGTGTGTGTGTGTGTGTGTGTGTGTGTGTGTGTGTGTGTGTGTGGTGTGTGTGTGTGTGTGTGTGTGTGTGTGTGTGTGTGTGTGGTTTTGTTTTAGATCAGTTCTGCTAGAAAAAAAAGTATGTAATTAAGAGCTGATCGTGCCATCATTTTAAAAGGAAAGTATACCGTGGATTCTAAGCCGATACTAGCATGATCAAAATATCATAACGATGACGCATTGCTTCAGCTTGTATGCCTGCATCATTGCCAGCCTGTCGTTGTGCGTCCCCTGCGTTGATTACATGTTTGTTTTTAAATGTTGTTGCGCAGTTCCAAATTTATCATTTCTAAGGAAATGTGTGTATGTGTGTGTTTTCAGATCAATGATCAGCCGAGCTAAGTTCTACAGAACGCGTCTAACATGAATAATTCACCGCGAGAACATGCTCTCTTAGCTATGTTTCTCTGTAATAATCAAACCACTTGAACGCAAGGATTATGTAATGGTGGTTCCTTTGAAACTCTCTCTCTCTCTCTCTCCTCTCTCTCTCTCTCTCTCTCTCTCTCTCTCTCTCTCTCGCTGTGTGTGTGTGTGTGTGTTGTTGTGTGTGTGTGTGTGTGTGTGTGTGTGTGTGTGTGCATGTACGTGTGCGTGTGTGTCTCTGTGTGTGTGTGTGTGTGTGTGCATGTGTGCATGCGTGCGTGCTTGCATGTGCGTACGTGCATGCGTGTGTTTATGTGTGTGTGTGTGTGTGTGTGTGTGTGTGTGTGTGTGTGTGTGTGTGTGTGTGTGTGTGTGTGTGTGGTGGCTGGTCAAGGAAAAAGTAGACACATATGTGCTTGGAATCACTCTACAACAATATAAAGATCAATGACACAATTTAAAGATCACTCTACAACAATGTAAAGATCACTGACACAATTTAAAGATCACTGACACAATGTAAAGATCACTGACACAATGTACAGATCACTGACATGTCAATCGACGGGACAACTGCCAACTGACTGGGCCTGTGTTCAGGGACTGCGTGGGAGGGTGGCCTCGTGGCGACCCGATTGTGGCTGCCAACGAAATGTCTTCCCACGAATTGCCCCTTCTTTGTTCTCCCTCAGGTCATAGTCCCGGCTCCAAAGTTGGTCTGTACTCTCTTCCATGTCAGCCATAACTATTTCAACGGAAAGAAAGGGGTTACCACCTTCTTCTTCTTCTTCTTCTTCTTCTTCTTCCTTCTTCTTCTTCTTCTTCTTTGTCGTCTGTCGTCGTCGTCGTAGTCTTCTTCTTTTTTCTTCTTCTTCTTCTTCTTCTTCTTCTTCTTCTTCTTCTTCTTCTTCTTCTTCTTCTTCGTCGTCGTCGTCGTCGTCGTCTCTTCTTCTCTTCTTCTTCTTCTTCTTCTTCTTCTTCTTCTCATTATTGTTGTTGTTGTTGTTGTTGTTGTTGCTGTTGTTATCATCATCATCATCATCAGCAGCAGCAGCAGCAGCAGCAGTATCATCATCATCATCATCATCATCATTATGCTGCATTCGCACGCGGAACGTCGGTCTTTAGTTCTATTCGAAGGACTTTTCGGGAAAAGAGTCAGAATCAGTATTAACTCCGAGGTGAAAAAAAAAACAAACCTGTACCGGAGTGTTCTGAAGAGATTCGAACCCGAACCTCTAAGATCACCAATATTACGGGTCCCACGCTCTATCAACGAGCTTCCACCCCATCCCTTCCCAGTTCTTCACATTATCAACTGTACATGCACTATTCACATCTTCCTCGTTCTTCACATTATCAACTGTATATGCACTATTCACACTTCCTCGTTCTTCACATTATCAACTGTATATGCACTATTCACATCTTCCTCGTTCTTCACATTATCAACTGTATATGCACTATTCACATCTTCCTCGTTCTTCACATTATCAACTGTATATGCACTATTCACATCTTCCTCGTTCTTCACATTATCAACTGTATATGCACTATTCACATCTTCCTCGTTCTTCACATTATCAACTGTATATGCACTATTCACATCTTCCTCGTTCTTCACATTATCAACTGTATATGCACTATTCACATCTTCCTCGTTCTTCACATTATCAATTGTACATGCACTATTCACATCTTCCTCGTTCTTCACATTATCAACTGTATATGCACTATTCACATCTTCCTCGTTCTTCACATTATCAACTGTATATGCACTATTCACATCTTCCTCGTTCTTCACATTATCAACTGTATATGCACTATTCACATCTTCCTCGTTCTTCACATTATCAACTGTATATGCACTATTCACATCTTCCTCGTTCTTCCATTATCAACTGTATATGCACTATTCACATCTTCCTCGTTCTTCCCATTATCAACTGTATATGCACTATTCACATCTTCCTCGTTCTTCCCATTATCAACTGTATATGCACTATTCACATCTTCCTCGTTCTTCCCATTATCAACTGTATATGCACTATTCACATCTTCCTCGTTCTCCCATTATCAACTGTATATGCACTATTCACATCTTCCTCGTTCTTCACATTATCAACTGTATATGCACTATTCACATCTTCCTCGTTCTTCACATTATCAACTGTATATGCACTATTCACATCTTCCTCGTTCTTCACATTATCAACTGTATATGCACTATTCACATCTTCCTCGTTCTTCACATTATCAACTGTATATGCACTATTCACATCTTCCTCGTTCTTCACATTATCAACTGTATATGCACTATTCACATCTTCCTCGTTCTTCACATTATCAACTGTATATGCACTATTCACATCTTCCTCGTTCTTCACATTATCAACTGTATATGCACTATTCACATCTTCCTCGTTCTTCACATTATCAACTGTATATGCACTATTCACATCTTCCTCGTTCTTCACATTATCAACTGTATATGCACTATTCACATCTTCCTCGTTCTTCACATTATCAACTGTATATGCACTATTCACATCTTCCTCGTTCTTCACATTATCAACTGTATATGCACTATTCACATCTTCCTCGTTCTTCACATTATCAACTGTACATGCACTATTCACATCTTCCTCGTTCTTCACATTATCAACTGTATATGCACTATTCACATCTTCCTCGTTCTTCCATTATCAACTGTACATGCACTATTCACATCTTCCTCTTCTTCACATTATCAACTGTATTGCACTATTCACATCTTCCTCGTTCTTCACATTATCAACTGTATATGCACTATTCACATCTTCCTCGTTCTTCCCATCATATCAACTGTACCATGCACTATTCACATCTTCCTCTTCTTCACATTATCAATTGTATATGCACTATTCACATCTTCCTCGTTCTTCACATTATCAACTGTACGTGCACTATTCACAACTTATTCTCAGATTTGTAATAAATGGCCCCTACATTAACAAATTCACTGACTGCTCTTTGCTTTCATAGTTCGCGGTTTCACATTTGGTGGCTTTACAATATCAGTACCACTCTCACACCCCTCTCAACGGCTGTCTCAGACACAACCACACCAACCTATCCATTTCTGCCTCAGTGCCGGCAGTGAACGCAGAGCTGTGGATTGCTGGCAGACAGCAGCCCTCTCACCAGAGGAGACAGTGCACTGTTGCCGAGTCAACAGAGTGCCATGGGCAGTGTTCAGTGCTGCCCAGTCTGGCACTACTCACCAGAGGAGACAGTGCACTGTTGCCGAGTCAACAGAGTGCCATGGGCAGTGTTCAGTGCTGCCTAGTCTGGCACTACTCACCAGAGGAGACAGTGCACTGTTGCCGTGTCAACAGAGTGCCATGGGCAGTGTTCTGTGCTGCCTAGTCTGGCACTACTCACCAGAGGAGACAGTGCACTGTTGCCGAGTCAACAGAGTGCCATGGGCAGTGTTCAGTGCTGCCCAGTCTGGCACTACTCACCAGAGGAGACAGTGCACTGTTGCCGAGTCAACAGAGTGCCATGGGCAGTGTTCAGTGCTGCCCAGTCTGGCACTACTCACCAGAGGAGACAGTGCACTGTTGCCGTGTCAGCAGAGTGCCATGGGCAGTGTTCAGTGCTGCCTAGTCTGGCACTACTCACCAGAGACAGTGCACTGTTGCCGTGTCAACAGAGTGCCATGGGCAGTGTTCAGTGCTGCCTAGTCTGGCACTACTCACCAGAGACAGTGCACTGTTGCCGTGTCAGCAGAGTGCCATGGGCAGTGTTCAGTGCTGCCTAGTCTGGCACTACTCACCAGAGACAGTGCACTGTTGCCGAGTCAACACAGTGCCATGGGCAGTGTTCAGTGCTGCCTAGTCTGGCACTACTCACCAGAGACAGTGCACTGTTGCCGAGTCAACACAGTGCCATGGGCAGTGTTCAGTGCTGCCTAGTCTGGCACTACTCACCAGAGACAGTGCACTGTTGCCGAGTCAACACAGTGCCATGGGCAGTGTTCAGTGCTGCCTAGTCTGGCACTACTCACCAGGACTCCGTTAACATCAGTCACTGCTAGGTCTCCAAGCTGGCATAGGTGAGCGTTCCCCTAG
>CM065736.1:3080388-3085388 GCA_033310375.1 Conus canariensis | reverse complement strand
GAATTCTGTTCCCTCTGCTGTTCTGTGTCCTGTTGTAACTCTTCTCTTTGCTCTGACAGGATTTCTGCTGCAATGTCAAGGAGAATGGCACTGCTGCCTCTTGTCGCTAGATGGTCTACATACCAAAAAAAAAAAAAACAATGGCGAGAGAGAGAGAGAGAGAGAGAGAGAGAGAGAGAGAGAGAGAGAGAGAGCGAGAGTGATTGAAGGTAACAGAGTAAGAGATCAACACACAGGTATAATTGTGAGAGAGGGGAAAACAGGGTGGGGAGAGGAGAGACATAGGTAAGTACACAGGATAAGGGGGGGGGACATAGACAGGGGGTCATTAATAGATTGAGATGGGAGAGAGAGAGAGAGAGAGAGAGAGAGAGAGAGAGACAGACAGACAGACAGACAGACAGACAGACAGACTGACAGACAGACAGAGACGGAGACAGAGACAGAGAGAGATCGAAGGTAACAGACTGAGGATCAACACACAGGTATAATTGTGAGAGAGGGGAAGAGAGGGTGGGAGAGGGAGGACATAGGTAAGTACATAGGATAGATGGGGGGACACAGATAGCGAGGGGGTCATTAATAGATTGAGATGGGGGACACAAGAGAGAGAGAGAGAGAGAGAGAGAGAGAGAGAGAGAGAGGAGAGAGAGAGAGAGAGAATATCAACGAGCGCAGTTTCTGATTCAACTTATTTCCGTTTCCAGTCCTGTTTTTTTTATAGCCCAGCCAACCACAAAACAACAACAACAACAACAACAACAACAACAGAGTGTACTTGTTCACTTCCATCCGTTTAAAATCGATTTAGTCTTCAATAAAAACACACGTACTACTATCGATCCGTGAAAGCTGGAGGTGGGAAGAGGAAGTCTTTCCAACAAGTCAACCAGCCACCAAGGGCTCCACGAACAACAACGTTATCTGGTCTAAGTAAGGTGGGGGGGGGGGGGGGGGGGGGGGGGGGGGGAATCTTTCCAAAAGTATTAATCAGCCACCCAGCCAGAAAATGAAGTAAAAAAAAAACCCAACTTATTCACACACACACACACACACACACACACACACACACACACACACACGCTCGCACTGCACACGGATGCACGCACGTACACACACGCATGCACTCACACACGCACACGCACGCATGCACTCTCACAAAACGCACGCACGCACGCGCGCGTGCAGGGCACACACACACACACACACACACACACACACACACACACACACACACACGCATGCACGCACGCACACACACACACGCACGCACACTGAGCGAAGCTCACACTTTCAGCAGACTATAAAACCCTCTGGCTGCCAGTGTCTCAACTTCTCTCACTTGCATTCTGGTTTTAATGCTTCGGGTTTTAGCTTGATTTTATCATATACTGACGGTTGTTTTTTCGTCCAGGCCCCAGAGTCGGGTTTTTAAAGACCATTTGTTTTTATTTGATAGCAACACGTGTTGAGGAAGACAAGATTGGAAGTGTGCATTGACTTCGTCTCTGACGTGGGTGGCACGTTCCTTCTCCATCTTCGCTTTAAAACCGGCTCTTGGTTTTTGTTTTTAAAACCATGGCCATCCTGCGTCATTTCCAAACGGTTGGGCAGATGGCGACCCCAGCAGTAGAAAAGCAAAGGTAAGTAGCCTACTGTGTGTGTGGGTGGGTGAGCGTGTGTGTGAAAGGAAGAAAGGGGGATTTCCTTTCTACCCCTCCCAATGTAAACGTTACTTTTTTGTCAAATGTCTAGGACATTGGTTTGCTGAAAATATTGAGAAAGCGAAAATAATTTTTCACAGCCTAACTCCCCCCCCCCCCCCCCCCCCCCCCCACCTGCACTCGCCTACCTCCCCTTCCGCACAAGAGGGTTCTTTTTTTAAATTTGTTCCGTAGATCAAGTCCATGTCGGTTGCGGAAACTAACGAGAATATACTCAAAACACAGCATTTTACATGTAATGCAACTGTATTTCAATACGTTATTTTCAGTATGTGGCGAAAAAGAATCTCGTGCGTGGGGAAGAAGGGTGCAACAGGAAGTCTTTCCCTTATTTTGCTACTTCTCTCACCAAAATGTCGGTCCCATCAGGTTTGTGTACTCCGAAGTTTGGACAAGATTCAGTCTGGGGACAGGTCCCCCCCCCCCCCCCCCCCCCCCCCCCCCCCTTCCTCGGGGCCCCCAAATATACCCACCCATCCCCTCCGCCCCTGCCTTCCCTTTCGCGCAAGAGGTGGGTTTTTCTGTTTTGTTTAGTTTTGTTTTTTGTTTCGTTCCCTAGATCAAATTAACGTCAGTTGCAAACAGAATAACGATATGCTTTTCTGCGTACGCAGGCTGATACTCCTGCGGACACTCCCTGTATAGGGAGTGGAGTTTTGTGTGTATGACCGTTTTTTGTCCCGCCATTAAGGCAGCCATACTCCATCTTCGGGGAAGGTGCATGCTATGTATAACGTGTTATCCATACCAACGGCCAAACTGGCCTTCTCTTCCGAAAGTTGGTGATGGGATTTTACAGTGTGTGCAAGATGTTACACGTGCGTTCACACGGGGAACCTCGGTTTATAGTCTCATTCGATGGACTGTGTGGGGAATGGAGTCATAACCAATGTTATTCCGAGAGAAAAATCCCCCTGTACCGAAACAGCCCGGCGGAGATTCGAACCCGCAACCCCAAGATTACGAGTCCGGCGCTCTACCACTGACCTATTTCGGCCCCAAGGATATGCTCAAAACACGGCAAGAGCACATGATGCAACGGTTTAAAAAGAATCAGCTTGAAATATATAGTGAAAGAAACTGGTGTAGGAGGTGCAAAAGGAAGTCCTTTCCTTCATTTACTAAAACTTCTACCGCCAAGATTTCCTTCCCGTCAGATTTTTGCATTCGGAATTTCGGGGAGGAGATTCAGGCTACAATTAGGTTTTCCTTGATCCCCGTCCCCATCACCTCTCCCTTTGCCTTCCGCATCCCCCTGCTTCCCCTTCCGATACAAGAGGGGTTGTTTGTTCCTAGATCAAGTAATATCGGTTGCGGAAAATGCCAAGCATATGCTAAACACGCGGCAAGAGCACATGATGCAACGGTATTTCAATACATTAACTTCAACATATGGGAAGATTCATGAACGGAGGAAGGTGCAAAAGGAAGTCTCGCCCTTCTTTTTCTACCGCTTCTACCACCAGAATTTCGGTCCTATCACGTTAGTGTACACTGAATGATGTGGACAAGAGGGGTTTCAGCTTAGGGACAGGTTTTATCACGTAGTGCACACTGAATGTTGGACAAGAGGGTTTCAGCTTAGGACAGGTTTTATCACGTTAGTGCACACTGAATGTTGGACAAGAGGGGTTTCAGCTTAGGGACAGGTTTTATCACGTTAGTGCACACTGAATGTTGGACAAGAGGGGTTTCCAGCTTAGGGACAAGGTTTTATCACGTTAGTGCACACTGAATGTTGGACAAGAGGGGTTTCAGCTTAGGGACAGGTTTTATCACGTTAGTAGACAACACTGCAATGTTGGACAAGAGGGTTTCAGCTTAGGACAGGTTTTCCTTAACCCCTCAACTCCGCCCCAACCCCATGTTTACGAGCGCGGTGCACGCGCCACACGCACGCACCGCACCGCACACGCACACGACACACGCACACACACACACAACACACAGATATACTTCCCATTTTCCAGAGTAAGGCCTTTTCGAGCTATTTGCATTTTAACAAAGAACAAACCTGAGAAAGTAGCTCAGTTAAATCAGTAAAATGATGGTCGTATGAAGGAAGAAGAATCTTTCTCAATCATGATCATCTCTGTCACTAAATGTAGATGTTGCCCTCATCTGTTTAATATTAAACATGACTTATAGTAGATGTCCATTTTTTCATAGACGATTTGAACATGTGTAAACACAGTGCACATATTAAAGTATGACTTTTGTACGAATTATAGGACAACAAGAGCAATCTGCTCCAGAATCAGAATTAACTCGTATATGGACCACCACCTCTACTGAACATGGATCGATTTAATTAAAAAAAAAAAAATATGCATAGAAGCCCTTAGACTATTTTTGTACAGAGAAAGATGGGTTTATATCAACACTGAAGGTTGCAGTTTGGATTGTTTCAAAGTTTAATCTTTGTTTGATTTTACTTTATATGGGAAGTCCGACATTTTAATAGGTGCAAAAAACGATGGGGTCATCAGCCCAAACTTGCCGTTTTCGTGAGTGTCGGTCGATTGGTTTTAGTCTGTGATGTACCCATCGTGCGTTTTCCGTACTCTATCCCCCCCCCCCCCCCCCCTACAAAACAATCAAATCGAATCAAGCAAACAGGAGTTGGTGTGGGGGAAGAGATTAGGGGAGAGGAGAGGGAGGAAGAATAAGAGGGATGGGGTGGGGAAGGTGAGAAAGGAAATGCTATTATTGTTTGCAGCGAGTTTTCTAACACTACCTGAAATTCCATTTGTCACAAAAACAATGACGGAACGAAAGCATCCATGTACAAAGAAACGAGCAACAAATCGAACGAAGCCAAAAAAGAAAAAGAAAAAAAACAAATCGCACACATACACGCACACACCCACACGCACACACACCCACGCGCACACGCACGACACACACACACACACACACACACACACACACCTCTTCACCCATGCAGTCATAAAGTAACTTTCTCCCCCCCCTCCCCCCCCCCCCCCCCCCAACGTCCAATATCACTGTTGGTGATAAGACGTTTAACTGAAGAACACCACACTCGTGCACACACACACACACACACACACAACACACACACACACACACACACACACACACACTCTGCGCTGGCAGAAAAAAACCCACCTCGGCACCATGCAACACTTTACTTGTACTGAAACTAAACAAATCCAGCTGCCAGAGGAAACCATGACGTGAGTGACGGATGGTTTTCAAGGGCTAACGGACAGCTGTCTCCTCGCATTCTGTCTCTGAATCCCGTCCCTCGCCTGG
>CM065736.1:3065388-3075388 GCA_033310375.1 Conus canariensis | reverse complement strand
GGATATCTAACCTACGCATTAGCCCAACGCGCTGGTCAGACCTTGAGTAAATTTATCCATGCTATGTACATCAGTATGGTTGACCAATCCTTCTATAATAGATATCGCTTTGTGGTTAGTTAACTGACGTTTGCGTTTTGGATTCGCAAGTAAATTTCCCATTCCTTGCAGCCCCCCCCCCCCCCCCCCTTTTTTTTTTTTTTCTTAAGATCGGCATGCTTTGGGCATAGGTATAAAATACAGACGCTGAATATGGAATGGAAAGATTTGTCTGTCACAAGCTTTTCCAAACTACATTCATTTTGTTCGCATGGAAGAGGAACTGAATTTAACACCGAAAGAGGAATTGGAGACAAGACCGTTTATATCTCGTCTCGGTTTGCAGTAGGTGTTATTTCTTTCCGTTAGTCTTTTTTTCTCGTTTGTTTTCTTTTGTCTCATATTAAAACGCGCACACACACACGCGCACGCACACGCGCACACACACACGAATCATTGAATTGTGTAAACATGCGCGCGCGCGCGCGCGCGTGTGTATATATATATTCCAAGGATAAGTAACCGAGCACCATTCCAGCAACTTACAGAACAGCTTGGTGTTGCAATGACTGCAAGAAATATTCAATTATAAACAAAGCTTGCTCTTATGCCTTAGATTGAAGATTATCGCCCCCTATTTCTTCAATCTAAGGCATAAGAGCAAGCTTTGTTTATAATAGAATATATATATATCCCAGTTTATAATAGAGTATATATATATATATATATATCCCAGCCACAGCCTGTCCGTCCTGCCACAGCCCCGACACCAGCAGTCCACAGCAAGCAGTCTGTGTCAAGTCGTCTTAACCCCCCCCCCCCCCCCCACCACAGGAGACACTGCATTGCTGACAAGTCTTGTGGGTAGGTAGTGTTCAGTGGTGCTTGGTTCGATCCGTCATACCCAGGACACCACCTAAGCCCCCTACTGACGACAATCGCGTAGTCGCGGAGCCAGCGTGAGTGAGCTCTCCCGGAGGACGGCATCGCATCCGTCCAGCGACAGTCCCCATGAATTTGCGGATACCGGTGACTCCCGATAGAACCTCGCTAAGGGCGTGGGCGTAGAGAAATCGAAACTAGGGTGACCATGAGAGCTAGGCACGAAAGGCCAGTGAATTTAAGATTTTTTTTTTAAATGCTAATCGATGATGATGTAATAGATGATGATGACGATGATGACGATGATGATACGGATTTTCATTCTGTGCTGAGACTTGTATGACAGGGCTGTACTCTAAGCCTACTTTAATAATATACCCCGGCGTCAAACAGACCCGAGAGATAAAGACGCCTGCAGCGTTGGTCAGGAAATCTGAGCAACGCACTTTAGAGAGACGCATCCATCATGTGGATGAACTTCACATGTTCGGTCTCAGTGATGCCGGCTGAGCTTCATAGCAAACTCAATTCTAGGTTGGCGCTGGTCGGGTCAGAACTCCCACAAACGAATGGCTGTAATGGGATTCGAACCCACGTCTTTCCAGCCGGGAGTCCTCAACGCTAACCACGTCGCCATGGCGGCCGGTGAAATTTGTCAACTTGCGTTCCATGGGCAGGAAGGCCTGGCGGTCTTCACCGCTCGTACGTCTTCCAAGGAAGAGATGGACTCCCGCTCAATCCCCCCCCCCCCCCCCCCCCGTTTCACTCCTTAGCACTCCCTCCCCAACCCCCACACCCCACCCCCAGCCGCGCTCACCAACGGCACGGAAATGTAATATTTTTTTTGACTCACATAGCCCGAAACGAGCGCGATTTCTAATCTATACAAATATAAATTACAGAAATGAGGGGAGGGGGGGGGGGGGAGGGGAGGCAAAGGGGAAATTCAAGCAGCTCGGCCACCGGTCTGGCTTTTTCCAGGTTGAAGTCTTGTTGTTCATGGCTCAGATGAACTCGCACCACTGGCATCCCGGCTCCAAGCGAATCGAAGGGACAGGACCGAGTTCTTTTTTCGCTTTAAATTTGACTTTCTTTGTTTTCCAACCTGAAAGCAAGAGGTGGAAAGGGAACTCTTGTTCAATCGTGAACAGACATCACCATTGTCTCCCACACCGCTTGAAATAGAAATGGTAGGCCTGTCACTCTCCGCTTGGTTGTTTGATTTTAGATCTTTTTGCTATTCTCCACCCGCAGCCTTACACAAACACGAGTTGGTCATCATCAGATCGTTTGCTTCATGCCATCAATGGATTCGTTTGTTTCTTACTACTACTGCCCCCCCCCCCCCACGCACACACACACACCCTCCCTGCTCCCCCCCCCCCCCCCCCCCCCCTTCGAACTCTGGCAGCGCCAGGAAAAAAAGCTGGCGATAGAAGTTATTCTGGGAGTCATGACCTGGACGCGGCCTGGCCCCTTTAGAGTGTAAGGAGTTCAGGGCTGAAACGCTTGTCTGAGGTGGTGGTGGGGGGTTCTTCTCTGAAGACCTTCTGCTGTCGAGCTCTCCCAAGAGGGTCTTCGCAGTGAAGAGAAAATAAATTACATACCGCGCGCGCGCGCGTGCACACACACACGCACACGCACACGCACACACACACACACCACACAACGCACACACACACGAAACAACAGCGAGACCAGACGCACGCACAGGTGCAGACACCCCAAAACACAATAAAACATACATGTGTAGAGTTACACAACCCACCAGCGCGCGCACACACACACACACGCGCGCGCGCGCGCGCAGGCACGCGCGCGTGCACTCAAAACCGCACGCATGCAAGCCCATACACATATACAACTTAACGTACGAAAGAAATAAAAACAACATTCATTCATGGATGTCCGTCGTGGTCGACGAAGACGGAATGCCACAGGCCACCAGTGATACTTTCAGGCAGTCCTGAAGCGTTGGAGTGGCCGCCCATCTGCCAGCTCGGAGAAGACCATTTTTGGAAGATTACGCGTGTTGTCCATTCGTACCACATGCCCAACCCACCTCAACTGCGCTTTCATGATCAGCGCCTCGATACCAGGCATCTATGCTCTGCGAAACACTTCTGTGTTGGAAATCCTGTCCTCCCAGGAGATGCCCATGATCTTACGCAGGCAGCGGAGGTAGAACTGATCTAGAGTCTTCAGTTGTTTCCTGTACAGTGTCCAGGTCTCACAGCCGTAGAGCAGCGAGGTGACAACGACTGTGTAGACTGCCAGCTTGGTGCTTAGAGTGATGCCACGCTCTCCCCACACTCTGCTCCAAAGCCTGCCGAAGAAAGCTCCTGCTTTTGCCAAGTTTGACACTACTTTATCCATGCCACATGTTGAAGACAAGCAGCTCCCCAAGCAGGTGAAGCTGTCAACATTGTTCAGGGTCCTGTCCTTGATCACGATCTTTGGTTATGGAGGAGAGAGGCCGGGTGCTGGTTGGAGCATCACTTCTGTCTTCCGCAGGCTGATCGTCAAGCCAGAGGCCTTTGCTGCTGCAGACAGGCAACTGGCAAGCTCTTGCAGGTTTGGTTCGTTGAGTGTTGCGAATGCACAGTCATCGGCAAACAGGAAGTCTCTCACAACGGCCTCAAGAACTTTTGTTCTGGCCTTCAGGCGCCTTAAGTCGAAGAAGCGGCCATCACATCTGTAGCGGACAGTGATCCCCGCCTTGGTACTAGAGAGAGCAGAGAACAGCATTGTGGCGAACATGAGGCTGAACAGGGTTGGTGCCAGGACACATCCTTGCTTCACTCCGTTGGACACGGGAAGGGGTCAGACACAATACCGTTTTCCATTACGCGAGCCATCATGCCGTCATGAAATGATCGCATAATCTTGACAAACTTCAGTGGGCAGCCAAGATGGACAGTATCGCCCACAGACCTCGTCTACTGACGGTATCGAAAGCCTTTGTCAGGTCCACAAAGAAGATGAAGTTCCGATTCTGTTCCCGGCACTTCTCTTGCAGCTGGCAAACAGCGAAGATCATGTCGATTGTCCCCCTGTTGCTCCTAAAGCCACACTGGCTCTCGGAGACATCGTCCAGCAACAACAACAGCAACAGCACACACACACACACACACACACACACACACACACACACACACACACACACACACACACACACACACACACACACACAGAGGCGCGCGCGCGCACGCACAACTGCACGCACGTAAGCCCACACACATATACAACTTACGAACGAAAGAAACAACAACAACAAACAACCACACAAGCACACACACCACACCACAGCACACACACACACACACGTGCCCGCGCGCGCGCACACACACACACACACACACACACACACACACACACACACACACACACACTCAAACTGTGAGCGTAGTTCACATTTTCCAGGCAAGCATAAAAACACCGAACTTTTGGCTTTACAACCTCTTTCTCGTGTTCCGCTTTTAATGCTCACGTTTTAATTGGAACGGTACGCCAACTAAACATACGTCGGAACCCTAGGGACTTTTGAATTGGCCATTTTGCTTTCATCAAGGGCAACAGTTTGAGGAAAATCCAACAGGATTCCTTCATTCGGCCTGTCACTGGCGTGTGTGCACATTTCCTGTGAAGAAGTTCTAATCCGCTCCCAGGTTCTCCTCCGCCCGGATTTGGTTCGAAGCCATGGCCGTTCTGCCCAGCCTGCACCCAGTGATGTTGGAAGGGGACAGACATGCAGGATACAAAGGATGGTAAGTCGCGTTTGTGCGCGCGCAGGTGCCCGTGTGTGTGTGTGTGTGTGTGTGTGTGTGTGTGTGTGTGTGTGGTGTACAAGTTCTGGTTAATGGATTACAAATTGTAATATTAGGAACAGATAATCCCCCTCCCACCACCTGTCTACTCCGCCCCACTGACTTCATGAAGATCCAACAGGAAAATATTTCTTGTCAAACATTAGTCAGTCTGCCTGCAGAAAACGCGGAGAAATCTCGGCAATGTCCACATTCATCCCCTTGATCCTCTGTGGTTGAAGTACAGAAAATCGGTTTTGTTGTTGTTGTTTTCTAACTTGCATGTACCTTTGGGTTATGCTACTTTGAGAAAGTCTCCCCCCTCCCCCATCGTAGATTACACTGAAGAGTACACACAGAGGTAGATGTGGACATAGCCGAATACACTGGATTTAAAGAATACATGCAATGTCGTAAGACCTGAGTGCATCAGCTTTAAAATTTGACAAAATGAAGCTAATATACAGGGAAAGAACGAGAAACTGATTCGGCCTTTGCGTCAGTAAAGTTTATCTTCTGCTTCATGAGCAAGCCGAGATCTTTTCCATCAAATATTAAGGGGCCTCCTCGTAATACAGCGCGCGCGACACACACACACACACACACACACACACACACACACACACACACACACACACACACACACACACACTCCTCCCACCCCATCCCCCGGCTTTGGTGTGTTCTGAAACGACTCACTTCTATCTGTGCGTTCGCAATTCAAAGATATGGATCGTTTAAGAACAAACGAAATCATGGTGCTCGCCTAATGCGTATCCAAGATGATTTATTGAAATGTAATGGTGGTGTATGTCTCCTCTGCATTTCAGAGATTTGTCAGTATTTCTTGAAACTGAACTGGGCTTTATCCTAGACGGAAAGAAGCATTTGTATTAGGAGGGGGTGAAAGGGAAGTCCTTCCATGGAAAGAAGCGTTATGAATAGTTTGTGAACTTCTTTCCTGGAATAGATCACGTTCTTGTGAACGACTTAATTAATGGAGAAACCAGTTCTCCTAAGGAAGCAGAGGCGGGGGGGGGGGGGGGGGGGGGGTGTCGAAGAGAAATCTCACTCCCCAATTCAAACGTACTTGTTTCCAGTCTCAGTGCGCACAAGGAAAGGGAGGGGATAGACTTTTTACCGTAGTAACTTTAGTGTTAGTAGCAGCCTCTTAGCCAGTGATGAGATGATTACATACTTATAACCCCAAACGATGGCTGCTTCGAAATCAAATCGCTTAGCAGAAACCTCAACACGGAGCAGGCAGAACAAGACAGGGAGACAAACCCCGAAAAAGACGTTCCAAGCTTGGTAATACACCCAGTACCCGACACACGTTCATGGCAACAACAACAACCAGAGAAATGAAGAAATACGAATTCACATTTATTTCAAGACTGACACGACCTTTGCGGTCTTGAATAAAGTGACACGAACACACAGACGAATACAAACAAAGCAGGTAGCTTCGGTGTCATTGTCCGTCTGTCAGCTTTAGTCTCGGACATATCCATGACAGCAGGATTTCCTGGTCTCTCATCTCCCTCTTCCCTCGCCCCTCATTCCTCTTCCACATTCTGCGGCACATTTGTTAGACATTGAGTGTTGAAACACGAGTATTAACGACTATTATGTGACAATGTTCAATTGTGTTTGATTTTTTTTTTTAAATGGACAGATTCATTGAAAAGAAAGAAAGTGGGACGGGGGAGAGTTTCATATTTAGGCCTGTGTTAGGAGCTAACAGCAGTCTGGAGAATAGCATGCACTCTTCAGTTCCAAAGGTATCGGAAATAATCTTGGTTTTGTTATCACTGAAACCGAACACTGCACCTTTCCTTCGTTTACGAAGGATGCGACAAGATTGTCGTTCTTATCACCCCCCCCCCCCCCCATTCCCTTTTCTGTCCTCTTTCTGCCTCCCAAACTTAGCATTTTCAGTACCAAAGCCCCCCCCCCTCCCCCTCCCATCCCCTTTCTTTACAAGCAAATAGTACAATGGAATTATTCAAATCTGACGGTATTCTGCATTCCTTCGGTGTTTCTTGAGCATCACTAGTATTCCCTTCAGACAAACCTGACCTTGAACTTCGAAAGAAATAAAGTTAAATGAGCGAAGTGCGGGGCTAGAAGGTTGTTTTCCGTTTGGTAATTGTTTGACATTTTGCATTTTGGCTGAAACGTGTCCTCGTCTTCACCGACGCTTAGCATGCTTGCCGTTCTTGCCGGATGAAACGCCATTTTGAATTCTGTGTGCCCCTGCAAGAACAGATGTCACGGCGGTGGTTTATTCCGTGTCCAAGCCCGTCAATCACGGCGTGAAATACTGTCGTTTCTGTCAGAAGTGGTTGGAGTCACAATACGTTTGTTATTTTGCTACCCAGCATTTAAAAAAAAATTATCATCGTTCTTGTGGTGTAATAGTGTAATATCACGATAGGCCCTTTCCCCCTTATCTCCTGGGGTTGTTATCGCCGTTTGCTATATCGCCGTGTGTCAAAAGTGATCGCCCTTTGACAATTGATTATCACTGTGTGTGAAAAGTGATCGCCCTTTGCAATGTCACCGTGGGTGAAAAATTATCGCCCTTTGCTATATCACCGTGGGTGCAACATCACCATGTGTGAAAATATTATCGCCCTTTGCTATATCACCGTGGGTGGATGCAAACGTTGAAGCTGAATGCAAGTCGTTCGCCGTGAAAACGCCCTGGTGGTCACGTGGGCTGTGATGTCAATAAAAACGGAAACTAGAAACAAAAACATCGGGCGAAGTCGGGCCGTTTGTACACGATCAGCGGGGAACCTTGGCAAGGGGACAGCACTCTAGATGACTGTAGTTGTGCCCCCTGCTCGGCCACGGAGCATACGGTGCGTTGAACATGCTTCAGTCAGTAGGCAACACAAGTACAGCTATCGAACAAAGAAATACTACCACTATAATCACTACTACTACTGCTGCTACTACTACTACTACTACAACTTCAACTACTACCACCATGACCTCCAGTACTTTTTCCATTAGTACCACTACCACTACTACTGATCATGCTCATCATCATCATCATCATCATCACCATCATCATCATCACCATCATCATCACCATCATCATCATCATAACAGCCATGATGATCTACCATTGCTACTACTTCTACTTCTGCTAGTACTACTGCTACTACTACTACTACTGCTGCTGCTGCTACTGTTGCTACTTACTACTACTACTACTACTACTACTACTACTACTCACTACTCACTATAACAACCATAATCATAATTTAATGATTGGGGCGATTTTTTTCTTGTTCGATAAATTCAGTTATATTGAAACGCATTTTTTGTTCAGTTTAGACAATGAAAATTCTTTTTAATTAAAAAATGCAAATTCGATAACGTTTTCCTTTGAAACATACGTCGAAGCTACTTTCTTAAGCCATAACACACACAATGCATATGCACACGTATGCACGCTCTCTCTCTCTCTCTCTCTCTCTCCTCCTCTCTCTCTCCTCTCTCTCTCTCTCTCTCTCTCTCTCTCTCTCTCTCGACACACGGGGTGTGAATTGTGACACTGACTGAGCAAGTCGACTTTCACGGCGCTCCGTTGTTTTTGTTTACTTTGGCGTCCTGCATCAGTGTCCAGTACTGTCACTTTGCCAGTAATTGGGTCTAGTACCATGCCTTCGTGCCAGCTGAGTTTTAGGGTGACATGTGGCACCTTTCTCCCCGTCTACATCCACTTTATGTGGAAACGGGCCGTTCGAAAAGCCGCCATGAGAGCTTCCATGTTGACACCCCGTACAAAGTTAGACGGTGTCTTTCTTGGACTGACCCTCTCCTACCTGTTTTGGGGCGGACTCCTTTTGCTGAGGTCGGGGGACGTGGAACGTAACCCTGGCCCCCCTGCACCCCTCCTGAGAAGGACAACTCTGGGACGCTGAAGGCCATGCTGACCAGCACCAGGCGCGACACCAGGAGCAGGGTAGGATCTGCTTCCGCAGACCGGGCGCAGGCGACCACCTCTTCCTCCTCAACGCGGGACCCCCTCAAGAAGAACCATCAAGAGCAGAGTTGATGGATGTTCTGCAGAACGTACTGTCCACCATGAACTGTAAGTTTGACAATGTTGATAAGAAGTTTGACGATCTTGGAGAGAAGTGTTCGGCCCTGCAGTCTGATGTGAGAAATTTGAGAGATGAGGTGGCGGATTTGAAAAAAGAAAATGAAGATCTGGTCAGAGCTAACGCTGATCTCCTGAGTAGGGTTGAGCAGTTAGAAAGAAAGACTGATGATCTAGAGGGGAGGTCAAAACGCAATAATCTGATTTTTTATGGCATACCTAGGGACCAGAACGAGACAAACGATGACTGTGAAGGGAAAGTACACACTATGTTGACTGATAAGCTAAACGTGACTAAGAAGGTAGAGTTCGACAGGATTCACAGACTTAGTGCCAAACCTGACTCTCCCATCATTGCTTGCTGTACCTTTTACAAGGATAAAGTTAACATTCTGAAAGGAAAGAAAAACCTGAAAGGCAGCAATGTCTTTGTGGGAGAAGACTTCTCCTCCAAGGTCAGGGAGATCAGGCGTGGTCTTTCACCACACTTGAAAAGAGCAAGAGCGGACGGGAAGAGAGCCACCATGATCTATGATCATTTAGTGATCGACGGAAAATCATATTTCCTTGATGGACATGGAGGGCTCAAGGACTCTAGATAGGGGTTTGGCCGGCCAGTTTTTCTTCCTCATGCTGCATTAAAAGTAGAGGGTCAGGAAAATACAAGAACACCGGTAATCTCGCCAACAGCAATAGGCAGGGACAGTGATGTTCATGTTGACAGTTGCCGGGTGAGTTGCAGTAACCTGCCAGAGCCAGTTGCGGAAATCCCGTGCGTGCATGAGGGAGAGAGCGAGGGAGGGATGGAGAGAGAGTGTACATATAATGAAAACAAACCTTTTTCTTTTTTGTTATGGAATGTTCATGGCATAAAGTCAAAACTTGCCGATCCAGATTTCTTTTCATTTCTTTTTAAGTTTGATTTTGTCTGTCTTGTTGAAACGTTTCTTGATGAGTGGAAGTTTGATCATCTATTTTCTGACTATGATGTGTTCTGCAAACCTGCTGTCAAATTCAGTAGACAGGGGAGAGCATCAGGTGGAATTGTTTGTTTGATTAGGAAAGAGTTATCTCCCTTTGTAAAAGCTATTGATGTCAACCACTCCAATTTTTGTCCATTCATAATTGACAAAAAATTATTTGGAACAGACAA
>CM065736.1:3047888-3052888 GCA_033310375.1 Conus canariensis | reverse complement strand
ATTTTTACCATCTGCTCATCATCGATGGTATTAGACGACAATGAAAGGCAACAGAGATTACTGAGAATGTCAGATCTGCTGTCTCCGGTCATTGAGTGTCTCACCTCTCTCCAGATGGTAGGGGAGTTAACAGATTTCGGCATCCTGAAAACCTGAACCCAACCTCCCCTCCCACCCCAAAATACATGTACATGACCAAACTGGAAAGCAAGCACACAAACAAAAATGAAAATGTAAGAGCGACCCAGTCTCTGATCCGCCTTGTTTTGCGCCACCTTCAAACTCTATCCATAGTGAAGTCTTCTGACTGGTCCTTTGATTTGGGATCAGTTCATAATTATGTTTTACCTATAGCCTTCAGAGAGGAGCTGGTGGTCTCAATTGATCAGTGACGAACTAGTTCATTTCATGGATGGTTTAGATAGGTAGATGAATAAATCGCACACACACACGCGCGCGCGCGCGCGCGCGCGCGCGCGAACCAGCACCACCACCAGCACCACCAGCCACACCATCATCATCACCTCCATCACCACCACCACCACCACCACCATCACCACCATCACCACCACCATCACCACCACCATCACCACCACAACTGCCACCAGCACCAACAACACCAAAAATACCAACACAGCACAATACAACACAACATGCCACAGATGGTCCCATCCAGCAACCTACCTCCTTTCCAGCTGCACAACTCTCTACAGACAGAAATCTCTCTTCCCCAGGACCATATCTGACTGGAACAGCCTTCCTGCTGAGGTTGCCCTCAGCCCCACCCTGGAGGGCTTCAAATCCCTAAATCTGATCCCCCCTCCCCCCCCCCCCCCGTCCCCATCCCTCCAACAACCCCCCCCCCCCCCAGCCCAGCAAACACTACCTCAAGTGACTTCAACTTCACCTTCTAGACAACAGTATCTTCAAAATGATGAAGGCGGTAGTCAACGGAAAGAAGAAGAAAAAGACACACACACACACACACACACACACACACACACACACACACACACACACACACACACACACGCACACACACACACACACACGCACGCACACACAATGCACGAAAGTAAGAGAGAGAGAGAGAGAGAGAGAGAGAGAGAGAGCATTACATACAAACACACGCGCACATACTCATATATTGACACACACACTCCCGCGTGCTCCCGCCCACGCGCACACACACACACACACACACACACACACACACACACACACACACACACACACACACATGCACACACGCACGCGCGCGCGCCACACACACACACACACACACACACACACACACACATGTGCAAACTGTGAACTAAGCTCACGATTTCAGCTAACCATAAAACCCAACTGCTTTGGTCGAATTCTCCTTTTCCTGGAGTTCTGTTTTTCCTGATTTCTCGTTTAAGTTTTAGCGTTTTAATCAGAATTGTATGCTTGCAGTTTTATACGTCAAAAAGGGCGACTTTTTAAATTTTCCATTTGCTTTTTATTTTGTAGTGGTACGTTTAGGGAAGTTCGACTGGATTTGTGCATTGTTCCAGTTCCCGGGGCGTGATTTTTCTGTCGAAATAACTTTTTTCCTGTCTCCTCTACTCCTACACCAAGTTTCTCCTGCTATGCCTCCTTTGCCAGTGGCTCCATGGAGAACGCAAAGATGTGCCATCGAGAAGGAAGGGTAAGCACCGTTCATTTGTGTGTGTGTGTGTGTGTGTGTGTGTGTGTGTGTGTGTGTGTGTGTGTGTGTGTTCGCGCGCGTGCTCGTGTGCCTGTGTGTTGGAGAAGGGAAACATCCTTTTCGTAAACCCTTCTTACAAATGCTGCAGAAAGATTTCGTTTCGTTCACCCCTCCCATACAAACGCTTCGGCTCATCTGTCAAGGTCGGAAAGATTTCCTTTCGTACCCTCGTGCCTGTGCAAGAGCTTTCTTTTAGCCGTCAAACAGTTGAAGCTGATTTATTCAACTCTGAAGCCTTTGCATGTTTCTTGTCACGTTAGAGTATTCTCGTCATTTTCCACATCCGAAAAGAATGTGATATAAAACGGGAAAATGCGTTTGGAGGGGGAGGGAGGGGCGGGGGGGGGGGGGGGGGGGTGGTTACTGAAACACAATTTCGTCGAGGCCTTTCCGAAAGCAGAAACAACGATAACAGTCTAATATGACAAAGTAACGCGCAGAAACATTGGGTTCCAGTCAATAGTCTTAAAAATATTGAGAGAAAAGATTTTTGTTTTTACAGGACAGTGATCCGAAAGCAAATTTCCCCATCTACCCCTTCCCCGGGTACGTGAGCGCTCTCTCTCTCTCTCTCTCCCCTCTCTCTCTCTCTCTTCTCTCTCTCTCTCTGTGTGTGTGTGTGTGTGTGTGTGTGTGTGTGTTCTCGCAGTTTTTTCGGGGAATCGCCAATTGGTGACTTCACCGGTGGAAAAGAAACCTTCCCGTCTCCATACCTGTTCTTCCTTCGAAATGAGCTTTTTGTTGTTTATCGCAGTAAACCTAGTATGAAACTGTAACATCAGTGGTATCAAGAGAAATGGAAATTTGTTCTTTAACCACCCTTTAGATTTGAATAAATCAGATTCAACTGTTTGATGTGTAAAAAAATAAATAAATAAATAAATAAATAAATAAAAACCTCTTGCACGGGCAGAGGGTGCGAAAGGAAATCTTTCCGACCTTGACAGATGACCCGAAGCGTTTGTATGGGAGGGGTGAACGAAATGAAATCTTTCTGCAGCATTTGTAAGAAGGGGTTACGAAAAGGATGTTTCCCTTCTCCAACAAGTCCAACGTGACAAAGTAACGCGCAGAAACATTGGGTTTCAGTCAACAGTCTTCCAAATATTCACAGAAAAGATTTTTGTTTTTACAGGACAGTGATCTGAAAGCACATTTCCCCATCTACCCCTTCCCCCTGGTAGGTGAGTGCACGCACTCATCTTCTCTCTCTGTCTGTCTGTCTGTCTGTTGTGTGTGTGTGTGTGTGTGTGTGTGTGTTGTGTTGTGTTGTGTTGTGTGTGTTGTGGTGTGTGTGTGTGGTGTGTGTGTGTGTGTTCTCGCAGCTTTTCGGCGTATCACCAATTGGTGACTTCATCGGAGGAAAAGATACCTTCCCTTCTCCATAGCTCTTCTTCCTTCGAAAGGAGTTTTTTTGGTTGTTGTTCATCGCAGTATAAACCTAATACGAAACTATAACATGAGTGGTATTAAGAGAAATGGAAATTTGTTAAACCACCCTACTGCACCTAACCATTTTTCTCGACACTATTTTCATCCCCTTCGATAAATCGATTAATTGGAGGGGGAGAAATCGATTACATTGTTTCTATTACTTACTTAGATGCTCCCGCGTCTTACGACGCATGAGGCAGTCAAGGCGCTCCACTGTGCACGGTCCTCAGCCAGTCTGCTGTGTCACTCCATCCTCTGTCAACGAGTCTGAGGTCTCTCTCCACTGTCTGTCGCCAGCTCATTCTGGGTCGTCCTCTTTTTCTCTGGCCTGCTGGGGTCCATTTAATGGCCTGGTTTGCAGGTTTTGAAGAGGGTCATCTGAAGACATGACCCAGCCAGTGGAGGCGCCGTCTGCAGAGGCTGGTTGACACGGGGAGCTGTTTGTATTCGACCTTGAGAAAGAAAATATTAGGAAACGGTTCCTTTCGTCGTTTCCTCCTGTAATGTTTTTCCTGCTGCTTCTTTCCACAAGGAGCAAGTAAGGTCCTGTTACAACAAGGACAAGGTAAGGTCCTGTTACAACAAGGAGCAAGGTAAGGTCCTGTTACAACAAGGAGCAAGGTAAGGTCCTGTTACAACAAGGAGCAAGGTAAGGTCCTGTTACAACAAGTGCAAGGTAAGTCCTGTTACAACAAGGAGCACGGTAAGGTCCTGTTACAACAAGAGCAAGTAAGGTCCTGTTACAACAGGAGCACGGTAAGGTCCTGTTACAACAAGGAGCAAGGTAAGGTCCTGTTACATAGAATGGTGACACAGCTGGAAATTGCTGAGGGTAAAGACATCGCCATTAGATTGAAATGAACACATTTGGTGCAGAGGTATTGTGCTGAAGGAATGGGGTACGAGAGAAAATGTTTCTAACATATTTGAATTGCATTCTGCTACTGCTACTACTACTACTACTACTACTACTACTGCTGCTGCTGCTGCTGCTGCTGCTGTTTCTGCTGCTGCTGCTAGTGCTGCTGCTATGAATTGATGATAGCGTGTTTTCTGGCTGCATGTTTTCTCACAACATTTTTCTTTCGTTGTATTTCCTGTCATGCCAGTCTGTGATGTATCACCAGATGTAGCGTGGGTAAACATTTTCAGCCCCTCACAGTCTTTTCACGTAATATTCACCAACCTAGCCTGAACTAAGTGACTAGGCTCAAGACATCGTCGCCAGCCGGCTGTTAGGCTACTCCCTTGGGAGTGTTCACAAGACTTTGGATTCCAGAGTGATTCCTGTGTTGTGAAAGCAGAGAAAGCCACCTCTCCGTGCCTTCTGCCTGCCAGTAAAGCCACCTCTCCGCGCCTTCTGCCTACCAGTAAAGCCACCTCTCCGCGCCTTCTGCCTGCCAGTAAAGCCACCTCTCTGCGCCTTCTGCCTACCAGTAAAGCCACCTCTCCGTGCCTTCTGCCTACCAGTAAAGCCACCTCTCCGCGCCTTCTGCCTACCAGTAAAGCCACCTCCCGCGCCTTCTGCCTACCAGTAAGTTACGATTCCTTCACATGACTCCGCCCATCCCTCCCTCCCCCAGTTGGAGGGGGGGAGGGGAGGGAGGGGAGGGGAGGGGGTTGGATATGGGTGGTGGTGGGGGGGGGTAACGTTTGAGTGTACAGGTCGGGGTGGGTGTGGAGATATTGCCATCAAAGTGGTGGCAGCGGTAGTAAGAGTAGTATCAACAGAACTAAAGGAAGTAGCGGCAGCATCAGCAGCAGTAATGTTGGTGATGATGATAGCCAAGGCAGCAGCAGCAGAGACTGAAACAGTAAGGATCCTGGC
>CM065736.1:3020388-3032888 GCA_033310375.1 Conus canariensis | reverse complement strand
AAGATACATGAATAAAATCTTCGTGCCAGTTAAGAGTATGTAATCATAACGTCTTTTGATTCATTAAAAATTGTTTCTTGGTAATCTAATATACAAGCAATATATAATGATGAGGGATTTATTTTGTTGTTGTTGATGTTTTTTTTTTTCGGGAATAGCTGGCGTTATTCATAGTCTGGATCACCATTGCCTATCATTTATCTGTAAAATTGTTCTTTGCGCGCGCGCGCGTGCGCACGCACGCACGCACACACACACACACACACACACACACACACACACACACACACACACACACACACACACACACACAGAGTTTCAGACAGACAGACAGAGAGTCATCAGTGTGCAGATTCTGAAACCGGTGAATATACAGTCTACATTACCTGGTCTTCAGAAATTTCCTGGCTTTGAAGGGGAGAGAACACAGATACACCTCTCCAGGGAGATAATCATGGTCATCAGGTTGGAGATGGTCATCGTGCCCAGCATAGGACCTAGCACTGTGCCCAGGTACTTCATGCTCCAGTACTCCTCCAGATCCTCGTCAAACAACCCCAGGAAGCTGAAGAACTTGGCCGAGAACATCAGCAACAGATAACTGACGTCAGCCACCGCCAGACTGAAGAGGCACAGGTTGATACGGTCCTTCAGACCTTGGCGGGCAAAGACCATGCCGTTGATGACGTTGGTGGTGATGCCGAAGACTTCCAGCAAGGGGAAGACGATCAGGTGGAACACGGCCTCCACTTGTTCCGCTGTGGCTTCCTCAATAAGGTTGTCGGGATTGTTGCACGGGAGAAACACTTTGTTCGGAGCGGTCGTCATACAGTCGTTCTGTGAAGACCGGACAGTTTGGGAACTGCTCAAAGTAGAGTTAATCTCTCTGTCAGCTGCAGTTCCTAAAACGTCCTCCATTGCGGAGTGACCAGTTTCACGTGCACTCACTGTTGCTTGCTAGCTTTGTTCAAACACGTTAAAGAGCAGATAAGAGAGGAGCAGTGTACGCGGCTTTTCTCCGCTAATTCAAACAAGTTTCAACATAATTATAATGATCAAGCTTAGCTGAAAATTCTACTCAGTTTTGTCATATAATTACAAACAGATAGAATTGTATCTGAGAGCGTAACTCAAGAAATCAGTATCTGTTGTGTGAAAATAATGTTGTAATCCAGATCTGGATCAGCTGTCCATTTTCATTGAAGCTCAAGCTGAAACACAGAAAGAAAAGACACGCTTGCTTGCATTTACTTGATTGTACAAGGTGGACAGTTTTAGGAAGTTTGGAAACACAAAGTAACGCGTGTGCATGACTATTTCATTTTTGTAGGGTTTGAACATGGAATACTGCGAAATTATATCGATCACGATCATTAACACCAAACAAACAAACATGATGAATACTTTTCCGCCTGAACACATTTCGCTTGTAGACGGCCCACTTTGAAACCAATCTTGCTCGTGTTGAGGTGAGAAAGAAGTCCCTAACTGACCAAACCTGATACTTCTTTTCTCTCCGTGGTCGCTACCTTACAACTTGATTGTTCGTTCATCTTTTTTGTTGTCTTGAGTGTTGTTTATTTTCCTAATGAAGACCTATGAGGTCGAAACTCGTTGTGTTTTGTCTTTTAATTCTTTTATCCATGTAAACTAGTGGAATTTTGCGCCTGCAGTCACCTCACTTTGCAATTCACAACCTAATATTTATCTGTGTGAAATTTCAAGAATGCGTTTACGTAATATGTTATGTAGACAAGAGACCATTTCACAAAAGGAGTCTGCAAACAAAATTTTGTACCGAAACAAGCACCTAGCATGGAGTGTCCTATGTTTCCAATCTGACATACTCTTGTAAGACGTAGATATTGAAGCAATTCTACACATGAACTCATTTCAAACGTGCTCTAATCTGATGAAATACATTTCCTGCATTTCGAAGTATTAGCCAATGAACGGAACTGTACTAGACACGTGATCATACCTCGTTCGTCGATCAAACAGCTGGCAAGAACTGCACAAGCCCTCCTCAAATTCTTAACGTGATCACATTTTCGGCTTGGATCGATTATTCCATTTCCACCAACTCCGAGAGGCATAACACATGAATTATAATAAACAGGCACTAAACTCAAAGCAGATGTATAGAACTACTTACAAATGTTGTACACCAATCTGACAGTCGACAGCGAAATGTGATGTTTTCCCGTGGGTGTTTCAAGACGCGACATGCCTTTGAAAGAAACACCCCCAAATGGTCGTTGCTGTCAGCTGTGTAGATTTTGTTGCAATGGATGATTAACTTGGAAACATTGTCATGTGACCCAGGCCTGACAGTCAACAGACATTGACGGATGGGGCAGTATCATACCATGGTGGTGGAACAGGAACAGGATGGGGGGGGGGGGGGGGGGGGGGGGGGGGGGGAGGGGGGGGCACCTGAAAATATCGGAGAGAAGGGGAGGGGGCACTACCTTTTGGAACCTTTAATATTTGAGGGCAAAAAGATATGGAACGACCTTCTCCTCTGATCTCCTGAGAGCTGTTTCACACACGCACGCACGCACGCACGCACGCACGCACGCACCACACACAACACACACACACACACACACACACACACACACACACACCACACACACCCAAAAGGTTTAGAAGAATTTGAGAGACAAGAGTCTTCCCCTCTCTCCCACTTCCCGATCCAAGCAGTAAAAAGAATTGGGAAGATTAGCAAACGGAATAAAGACAGTTCTGTCTGAGTCAACGAGGGAAGATCAAACAGGATTCGTCCCCGCAGATACCTAGGAAACAGTGTTTAAAAAAAGTCATTTAAACGCTTTTAAACCCTTTTCTGAATTCGAAGACATTTCTGAATCGACAATCAAGAAATCTTCTGACAGAAAGAACAAGAACTCTGTGAAGAAATATTTACTAGAACAGGAAATGATATGGAATCTCCCAGAATCTAATTTTTCAGGTGCATGGTTTTCAATTGACCAATCACAACCGAATACAATAAATAGTCGACTCGAGGCAGTAAATCAATTCAAAATCTGGTCTGAACGGACATGTACATAATGGACAAGATTACAGTGTAGAACTCACTCATACTTTCTGCCATATATACATAAAGCTTGTTGACTGCTGAGCACAGCTCAAGGACGTTAAGTGCTGGATGTAGTCATTAGTTAAAAACACAAGAAGTAGTAAAATCCGCACTTCCATTCCACTCTGCAAATGTTTACAGCCCTCCCTGAGGAAGCCTGCAATTAAAGGCAACAGCTTGGAAGATATGAACATTTGTGGAGTGGGAATGGAAGTGCGGGTTTTACTACTTGTTGTATATATATATATATATATATATATCATACACAGTATTAAAACGTCCTTAAAAAATCTGAAAGAGCTCAACCCTTGGGGAGCAACATTTATATATATATATATATATATATATATATATATATATATATATATATATTCACATTGCTCAGCATTATATATATATATATATATAGAGAGAGAGAGAGAGAATGGTACTGAGGATCAGCGCAATCTTAAAAAACAGTGCTCAACCACAGTGGGAGCGACATTTGTTACATTAAAAGCAAGTTAAAATCAAGCTTCTAAAAACATCTACAAATTTGTTTCACGCTGTGCGGTCGTCAGGATGTGATGAGCTTGTGTTGCCAGTGCCACGTATATATATAGCTAGCTGGTTTGCTGTTGTTTTTTCCGTGCTACATGTGTTTCTCAGGTGTTGGTTTTTTTCGCTGATAGGAACTTCCATCTGTGTCTGCAATTGTTAACCATTTCTGTTCTAACATTTAGAGTTGCCAACTGTGGTTTACATAGTATAATGTATTTCTCTGTTAGGCATAGATTGCATTTTTTTGAAATGTTGTTGTATGATGCTGCTCTTTTTAAAATTTTCCAAGATATGTTGTAGTCTATGTCTTTTTCTTTAAGTTTCCAAATGTATTTACTCAATTCTGTTTGGTTTTTGTATCTTTCTTTGTTGAATGATTGTTTATGGTTTGCATATCTAGTTTTGAATTGGTTTTCCGTGATACCTACATATGTTTCTTTTGCGTTCTCTGATGTTACAGTGGCTTGGTACACAATGTTGTTATAAAGGCATTTGTTGCTTAGGGGGCACTGTTCTTTTTTGGTACAGTTACAAGATTTCCTTTCGTTACCCTCCTTTTTTTCTGTGCTGCTTTTCATTTTGTTTGCTGAATCGATGGCATTTTTGAGGTTCGGCATACATGAATATGATAATTTGATGTTGTTTTTGTTGAATATCTTGAATAATTTATGGTCTTTTGGGAAAGATGATGTCAAGATTTTAAAGAATTCTTTCCCTACATTTGTTTTAACTCTTGCATCATATGGGGGATTGTACCATATGATATTCCTTTTCCTGTTCTTTCTGCATCTTTTTGTATCATTGTCTGGATCGTATCTTAATTTGTAATTGTAGCCACTTGTATGTAACGCCTCTTGGTATTCAGCTGTAGCGTTGTTGAATACTGTTTCGTTACATGACAAATTGGATAGTCTTTTATTTATGCTTTTGGGTATTGTTTTCAGTATGGAGGGTGGGTGATTGCTTTTGATGTTTACATAAACAGGCGTGTCATTTGGTTTCTTGTATGGTTTATATGTGTGTTGGTTGAGGTCTAACGTTATGTCTAAATAGTTCACTATCTTTTTGTTTGCTTCTATTGTGATTTTTAAGTTTTGGTTGTGGAAAATTTTACACAATTCTTTTTTCTTATTTTCAATATTTCTAGGGTTGTCATTCAGAGCGGCAAGGCCGTCATCCCTGTACAGTCCAGTTTGTTTTCCAAGTTTTTTTTTGAATATTGGATAACATGAATAGTCCGACAAGTTCGCAAGTTTCGGCACCATCGTATGATCCCATTGTGACATCGAAAGTTGAATTCCTGCTTGTGTTCTTAATCCAGGTTTCATTTTTATTGTGCAGTAAAGTTTTCTTTGTGTGGAAAATGATTTCCATTTCTGACCCTGATATTTCTGTGTACTTGTTGGCAAATTTTATAGCTTTAGTTAGTAGCTTTTCATCTATAGATGGGTAGAAATCTACTATGTCAAATGTTATAAAAACTGTATTTTCTTGTTTATTGAGGTTTTTGAACCATTGTATTACTTCATATGTGTTTTTCCAGAGATTGAGTTCAGTGTTTTCTTTTATGTTTTTAGCACGGAAAAAACAACAGCAAACCAGCTAGCTATATATATACGTGGCACTGGCAACACAAGCTCATCACATCCTGACGACCGCACAGCGTGAAACAAATTTGTAGATGTTTTTAGAAGCTTGATTTTAACTTGCTTTTAATGTAACAAATGTCGCTCCCACTGTGGTTGAGCACTGTTTTTAAGATTGCGCTGATCCTCAGTACCATTCTCTTGACTGCTCCATACGTTGAGCACTTTGAATCAGCAAATTTTAAAATGGAAAAAATCAACTTTCAACAATCCATCAAAAACATTCCGTTAGCTAAACCCCAGTGCTACATGAAGAAAATGATAGGACAAACGGAAAAATTCATCAAAAATATGAGATGGAAAGCATTTTTCTTTTTAAACCCCAACGCTAAAAAAGAGGATAAAAATACATACGACTTCAAGTCATGGCGAGTACCACCAGCCATTGAAGAAATGAAAACATTTGAAGAAAAAATGAGAAGAATGTTAGCCAACATAGATTTCAAAAAATCTAATAACAAATTTCAATCAGCGTTAGAAAAGGAAATTAAACAAATTCAAAATGACACCAAAATATTTGTGAAGGCGGATAAAACCAATAACTTTTACAAAATAGAACCTGAAGAGTACTCAAAACTCCTTGATAAAAATATCCAGAAAAATTACAGAAAGGCTGACAAGGCTACATATGATCACATCAGAAAGAAAGAAAAGGAACTTGTGCACCAAATGGACCTAAGTGACAGAGTAGAGACCACAGCAGCTAGAGAAGCCTTTATTACACTTAAAGACCAAAACCCAATTTCTTGAACAACCCAACATGTAGACTGATAAACCCTTCCAAATCTGAACTAGGGAAAATTAGTAAAAAAGTCTTAGAGAAAACCATAAAAAACATAAAAGAAAACACTGAACTCAATCTCTGGAAAAACACATATGAAGTAATACAATGGTTCAAAAACCTCAATAAACAAGAAAATACAGTTTTTATAACATTTGACATAGTAGATTTCTACCCATCTATAGATGAAAAGCTACTAACTAAAGCTATAAAATTTGCCAACAAGTACACAGAAATATCAGGGTCAGAAATGGAAATCATTTTCCACACAAAGAAAACTTTACTGCACAATAAAAATGAAACCTGGATTAAGAACACAAGCAGGAATTCAACTTTCGATGTCACAATGGGATCATACGATGGTGCCGAAACTTGCGAACTTGTCGGACTATTCATGTTATCCAATATTCAAAAAAAACTTGGAAAACAAACTGGACTGTACAGGGATGACGGCCTTGCCGCTCTGAATGACAACCCTAGAAATATTGAAAATAAGAAAAAAGAATTGTGTAAAATTTTCCACAACCAAAACTTAAAAATCACAATAGAAGCAAACAAAAAGATAGTGAACTATTTAGACATAACGTTAGACCTCAACCAACACACATATAAACCATACAAGAAACCAAATGACACGCCTGTTTATGTAAACATCAAAAGCAATCACCCACCCTCCATACTGAAAACAATACCCAAAAGCATAAATAAAAGACTATCCAATTTGTCATGTAACGAAACAGTATTCAACAACGCTACAGCTGAATACCAAGAGGCGTTACATACAAGTGGCTACAATTACAAATTAAGATACGATCCAGACAATGATACAAAAAGATGCAGAAAGAACAGGAAAAGGAATATCATATGGTACAATCCCCCATATGATGCAAGAGTTAAAACAAATGTAGGGAAAGAATTCTTTAAAATCTTGACATCATCTTTCCCAAAAGACCATAAATTATTCAAGATATTCAACAAAAACAACATCAAATTATCATATTCATGTATGCCGAACCTCAAAAATGCCATCGATTCAGCAAACAAAATGAAAAGCAGCACAGAAAAAAAGGAGGGTAACGAAAGGAAATCTTGTAACTGTACCAAAAAAGAACAGTGCCCCCTAAGCAACAAATGCCTTTATAACAACATTGTGTACCAAGCCACTGTAACATCAGAGAACGCAAAAGAAACATATGTAGGTATCACGGAAAACCAATTCAAAACTAGATATGCAAACCATAAACAATCATTCAACAAAGAAAGATACAAAAACCAAACAGAATTGAGTAAATACATTTGGAAACTTAAAGAAAAAGACATAGACTACAACATATCTTGGAAAATTTTAAAAAGAGCAGCATCATACAACAACATTTCAAAAAAATGCAATCTATGCCTAACAGAGAAATACATTATACTATGTAAACCACAGTTGGCAACTCTAAATGTTAGAACAGAAATGGTTAACAATTGCAGACACAGATGGAAGTTCCTATCAGCGAAAAAAACCAACACCTGAGAAACACATGTAGCACGGAAAAAACAACAGCAAACCAGCTAGCTATATATATACGTGGCACTGGCAACACAAGCTCATCACATCCTGACGACCGCACAGCGTGAAACAAATTTGTAGATGTTTTTAGAAGCTTGATTTTAACTTGCTTTTAATGTAACAAATATATATATATATATATATATATATATATATATATATTTGTGTGTGTGTGTGTGTGTGTGTGTGTGTGTGTGTGTGTGTGTGTGTGTGTGTGTGTGTATAACAGTGTTATGGACAATATGATATAATTTGAGAGGAATAAGAAAAACCAGATTTTTCAAGTTTCTATTAGTCACGCAGTACGTAACATGGATATTGACGATATTTGAATGCCATTATAACGAAATGCACACACAGGCTCTAAAAATGACATAGATTAAAACTGCATACAGTTCCCATCCAAAACAGAAAAAAGGAAACATTGTATTCAAGAACAAATTCTTTGAATACATATGGCCCAAGGAAATTTATTTCTTACAAATGTAACATTTTCATCTGAAAGACAGTCTGTGTTTATGGACATTTGAATGAAAACATAGTGTTACTAAATTTTCAAGGGTTTTAGCAAAACTAATTTTCTGTCATAAAACGACATTTAAATAAACGGATGAACGAGGACATCCTTTCGGTGAAAGGTATTATTGATGAAAAAAAAATGTCTTGAATTACAAAATATTTTGACGGTAGATATGAGATTTTTCTTAATTATTTTGAAATTGTGGGATGTGTATACATTCAATGAAATAATATTTGAAAAATTACCATATCATTATTAAGAATGGAGACTAAAGGCGAACAACAAAAGCATTGCAAATTATAATACGATGTAAATAAAGGTTCCAAAGTCTCCTGCAATGTTCTCTCAGAATAGTTGCAAAGTGAGATGACTGCAAGCCGAAACTGAAACAAACTTTTAAAGGAATTTGAAATAACTCCGCCTGTTAACATGGCAAACTAATTACAAGACAAAACACGACGCGTTTCGACCTGTCTTCTTCAGGCAAGGTAAACAACACTGGGACAACGAAAAGGATGATTGACCAATCTCTTATCTTCTCAAAATTAATGTGGTGCAAGATCGGTATTGGAGTACGGGATCGCTGGTTCTTCGTCGTCATTGTCCTGAAGGGTTTTTTTTTTTTCTTTTATCTTGCCTAGATAAGACCTAAGAGGCCGAAACGTGTTCTGTCTTGTAATTTGTTTGCCCCTAATGTTTGGCACATTTACAATAATTGTTATTGAAATCATTTTCTGTCAATGCACCAGGACGGTATGCTTGTCCTTCCCAGAGCAAAATGTTCAGAAAATGCGACCAACTCTGTAAAGTAATCACATAATCTCGTTCTTGTCTGTGTGCATGGGTGCGATCGCATAGCTGTGTGTGTGTATGTGTGTGTGTGTGCGTGCGTGCGTGCGTGCGTGCGTGCGTGCGTGGTGTGTGTGTGTGTGGTGTGTGTGTGTGTGTGTGGTTTGAGCATTGGGCATTCACGTCATGAATATGTAAGATCATTTATAGATTTGATGATGCTACTAAGGTCTATCACTAGACTCACAACATAAGGACGACGTCACTGACGTGTGTGATTATTAGCCTCACTTCACATGATGACGTCTCTGAAGTGCATGCTATCCAGACCCACGCAACGATTACGTCACTGTAGTCTGGTGATCATCAGTCCCATGTCACGTGGAGTCACTGAAGTGTGTGGACACGAAGTTCTCTCCAGAAGATGATATCATTGCAGTATGTGATCCTCAGTCGCACAAGTCGCATGATGACGTCACGGAAGACTGCGTTCTTACGTCACACCTAACATGACGACGTTCACTGAAGTCTGTGCTGACCAGTTTCACTTCACGTGACGACGTCACTAAAGTGTGTGATCATCAGTGTGATACTGCATGACGTCAGTAATACTTGTGATCGTCAGTCTCACTCCACATAGCGATGTCACTGAAGTGTGTGTAGCATCACCGCACATGGTGATGTCACTAAAGTGCATGATCGCTGTACATGATGACGTCGTTAAAGTCTGTGATCATCAGCATCAGGGCACATGAGGACGTCACTGGAGAGTGTGATTGTCAGCAAACACTCCTCATGGCGACGTAGCTGAAGTGTGTGATCACTGTACATGATGACGTCACTGAAGTGTGTGATCATCAGCATCATCGTAAATGAGGACGTCACTGAAGAGCGGGATCGTCAGCATCACTCCTCATTGCGATGTACCAGAAGTGTGTGATCACCACTTTTATTGTGCGTGATGACGTCACTGAAGCGTGTGATCATAAGCAAACTGCACATGACGACGTCACGAGAGTGTATGATCACTGTACATGGTGGCGTCACTGAAGCGTGTGATCGTAAGCATCACTGCGAACGACGAACGTCACTGGAGTGTGTTATCACTGTAGATGATGACGTTTCTAGATCAGTTGGGGGTATCCTTCTTCACTGCTCGATTCGCCTTGTATCTAGAGTAGACTCCCAGGGATTACAGACAGAACTGGTTGCAATATCTTTCATCTTGTTCCGCCATGACTATCAATAGAAAGGGGCTGTAACACGAGCGTGTCTTCTAGAACTCTGTCTTTAAAATAGACACGGAGACACACCTCCGGAGAGCTATCCGAACATGAGACAGAACATCGACAAGTAGTAACAGTCCTGTGATGCTGGTGGGTTTTTCTTTTTTCTTTTTTTTCTCCTCTTCTTGTTTTTGTTTTTCTTTCTCTCTCTTTTCTTTTTCCTTTTTTTTTTTTTTCTTTTTGTCTGACCATGACTGTAGAGACATTCGGCTGACAAACGTCTGCCACGTATTTCCTACTACCAATGTGTATAGACAGGATGGCGAAGTTAATGTTTCCATATTTCTTGTTCTATGTATGGCAGCATGAGCTTGATAAACTGATTATAATCTAGCGACTTCATCAGCGCTCTCCGAACTGACTTCATTCGAGCTCCTTGAAATGAGTTATTGGCCTTGCCTTTGTAAGTAGGGGTTTAAGAGTTCCTTCCCTTGTTTTTGCTGTTGTTTTTATTATTATTATAATTATTACAAATAATAATATTATTATTATTATTATTTATTATTATTATTATATTTATTATATATTTATTATTATTATTATTTTATTTTATTTTTAGTAACCGTTTGTTTTCATGTCGATTTTTTTTTCTGAGACACATGGAAAACTCAGAAACTAAATCTAGTTGCAAAGTGAGACGACTGCAGGCGGAAATCCAAACAATTCATAAATAAATGTTAGCGAACCGCCCCCTCCCCCCCCCCCCCCCCCCCAAAGAAAAAAGTGGACAAACGAATCACAAGACAAAACACGATACATTTCGACCTCTTAGGCAAGATACAAAACAATTATTACAACGAAAATGAACGAGCGATCACTTATCTCAATCTCTTCAGCGCAAGATAGGCGTTCAATGAAAAACAAAACAAGTCTCTGTGTGTTTATTGAGTTGTGTGCAACACATCATAGAAACTCCAAATAGATATATCCCCCCCCCCCCCAGCTATTATCCGTCACGAAAATAGAGTTAAGACGTTATCCCTGATGATCACAACTGCGTTTTGTTTGTTTATTTTCGGTTTTGTTGTTTTTTGCTTTTTTTTTTTGTTTACAGTGAACGAGTGGGGTAACTTTTGCTCCCATAAGAAAACCTAACACAGAGTAACTTTTATTCAAGACTGGCACAGCCTTTTAAACTCGAATAAAGTCAGACAAATACATAGACGAACAATCTAATGGTGGGGGAAAAAACAAGCGCAGGCCAACAACTCGACTGTCTTCATAGTAATGACTTGGCAAAGATTTGGACTTGAGGGGGGGGGGGGGGGTGAAGATGGAGAAACATGGGGGGGGGTTGAAGGTAGAGAAACTTGGGGGGGGGGTTGAAGATGGAGAAACTGGGGGGGGGGGGGGTTGAAGGGGGGGGGTTGAAGATGGAGAAACTTGGGGGGGGAGGGGTTGAAGATGGAGAAACTTGGAACATGAAATTAAGAAAATATATAAGATATGAAAACTCTTCACTACCTGCATAAGGGAACCATCATATTTACTGTTTATTGTTTACTGTTCCCTGCCTCATTTCATTTCCAATTTTGTTTTTGATAAAAGCTGTCTTCGTTATTTTCCCTGATGATTATAATTGTTTCATGTCATTCTTTACCAGGGAAAGGAAGTTCTTACTAGCCTTATCCCGAAGTACCACAACTGTGTTCCCTTTTTCCGCGGGGAAAACAGTCATTATCCATAAAGCCAGAGAGAGAGAGAGAGAGAGAGAGAGAGAGAGAGAGGAGAGAGAGAGAGAGAGAGAAGCCACGCTCCTCGAGTATTAAAACTATTCTCCCTGTGCTGCCGACTTCATTCTCGCTTGTCGTGACACACAGCAATCATTGACGTTTTGCCTGTTTACGTTTCCCTCGCGATAATAATACACTTTCTCTGAAAAAACAAAGGACGAAAGTTATTATCTCTAGGAAAGAGGAGAAAACAGCTGTCGTTCTTAGGGAGAACAGAAAAAAGAGCAATTATTATCCTCAGGAAAGCAGGAAACATACTTTCGATCCATAGAAAAATAGTTGTGATCTTAAAATAATAAATGTTTCCCACTTTTCGCCCCCCCCCCCCAAAAAAAAAACAAAGAAAAAAAAAGTTATTTCCGCCTTTCAACGTTTGTATGCTCCCATAAATATTTGCATTATGATTGAACTGCTTTAATGCAGACCAGGACGAGTATACTTTCCCCTGTCTTAAGCTGTACGCTTTTTTTTTTTTTTTCGGGGGGGGGGGGGGGGGGGGGGGGGGCCACAAGGGAAAAAACTCGTCGAAGCCCCAGGAAACGTACCA
>CM065736.1:3005388-3007888 GCA_033310375.1 Conus canariensis | reverse complement strand
CTATGTCATGTAGAGAACTCGACAGATGGCCCCTTCATGCTGGTTCTATGTCATGTAGAGAACTCGACAGATGGCCCCTTCATGCTGACTCTATGTCATGTAGAGAACCCGACAGATGGCCCCTTCATGCTGATTCTATGTCATGTAGAGAACTCGACAGATGGCCCCTTCATGCTGACTCTATGTCATGTAGAGAACTCGACAGATGGCCCCTTCATGCTGATTCTATGTCATGTAGAGAACTCGACAGATGGCCCCTTCATGCTGGTTCTATGTCATGTAGAGAACTCGACAGATGGCCCCTTCATGCTGACTCTATGTCATGTAGAGAACTCGTTACATGGCCCCTTCATGCTGACTCTATGTCATGTAGAGAACTCGTTACATGGCCCCTTCATGCTGACTCTATGTCATGTAGAGAACTCGTTACATGGCCCCTTCATGCTGGTTCTATGTCATGTAGAGAACTCGACAGATGGCCCCTTCATGCTGACTCTATGTCATGTAGAGAACTCGTTACATGGCCCCTTCATGCTGGTTCTATGTCATGTAGAGAACTCGACAGATGGCCCCTTCATGCTGACTCTATGTCATGTAGAGAACTCGACAGATGGCCCCTTCATGCTGATTCTATGTCATGTAGAGAACTCGTTACATGGCCCCTTCATGCTGACTCTATGTCATGTAGAGAACCCGACAGATGGCCCCTTCATGCTGATTCTATGTCATGTAGAGAACTCGACAGATGGCCCCTTCATGCTGACTCTATGTCATGTAGAGAACTCGTTACATGGCCCCTTCATGCTGACTCTATGTCATGTAGAGAACTCGTTACATGGCCCCTTCATGCTGACTCTATGTCATGTAGAGAACTCGACAGATGGCCCCTTCATGCTGATTCTATGTCATGTAGAGAACTCGTTACATGGCCCCTTCATGCTGATTCTATGTCATGTAGAGAACTCGTTACATGGCCCCTTCATGCTGACTCTATGTCATGTAGAGAACTCGTTACATGGCCCCTTCATGCTGATTCTATGTCATGTAGAGAACCCGACAGATGGCCCCTTCATGCTGACTCTATGTCATGTAGAGAACTCGACAGATGGCCCCTTCATGCTGCATCTATGTCATGTAGAGAACTCGTTACATGGCCCCTTCATGCTGATTCTATGTCATGTAGAGAACTCGACAGATGGCCCCTTCATGCTGACTCTATGTCATGTAGAGAACTCGACAGATGGCCCCTTCATGCTGATTCTATGTCATGTAGAGAACTCGACAGATGGCCCCTTCATGCTGACTCTATGTCATGTAGAAACTCGACAGATGGCCCCTTCATGCTGATTCTATGTCATGTAGAGAACTCGACAGATGGCCCCTTCATGCTGACTCTATGTCATGTAGAGAACTCGTTACATGGCCCCTTCATGCTGACTCTATGTCATGTAGAGAACTCGTTACATGGCCCCTTCATGCTGACTCTATGTCATGTAGAGAACCCGACAGATGGCCCCTTCATGCTGACTCTATGTCATGTAGAGAACTCGACAGATGGCCCCTTCATGCTGATTCTATGTCATGTAGAGAACTCGTTACATGGCCCCTTCATGCTGACTCTATGTCATGTAGAGAACCCGACAGATGGCCCCTTCATGCTGATTCTATGTCATGTAGAGAACTCGACAGATGGCCCCTTCATGCTGATTCTATGTCATGTAGAGAACTCGTTACATGGCCCCTTCATGCTGACTCTATGTCATGTAGAGAACTCGACAGATGGCCCCTTCATGCTGATTCTATGTCATGTAGAGAACTCGACAGATGGCCCCTTCATGCTGATTCTATGTCATGTAGAGAACTCGACAGATGGCCCCTTCATGCTGATTCTATGTCATGTAGAGAACTCGTTACATGGCCCCTTCATGCTGACTCTATGTCATGTAGAGAACTCGTTACATGGCCCCTTCATTCTGACTCTATGTCATGTAGAGAACCCGACAGATGGCCCCTTCATGCTGATTCTATGTCATGTAGAGAACTCGACAGATGGCCCCTTCATGCTGACTCTATGTCATGTAGAGAACTCGACAGATGGCCCCTTCATGCTGATTCTATGTCATGTAGAGAACTCGTTACATGGCCCCTTCATGCTGACTCTATGTCATGTAGAGAACTCGACAGATGGCCCCTTCATGCTGACTCTATGTCATGTAGAGAACTCGACAGATGGCCCCTTCATGCTGATTCTATGTCATGTAGAGAACTCGTTACATGGCCCCTTCATGCTGACTCTATGTCATGTAGAGAACTCGTTACATGGCCCCTTCATTCTGATTCTATGTCATGTAGAGAACTCGACAGATGGCCCCTTCATGCTGACTCTATGTCATGTAGAGAACTCGTTACATGGCCCCTTCATGCTGATTCTATGTCATGTAGAGAACTCGACAGATGGCCCCTTCATGCTGACTCTATGTCATGTAGAGAACTCGTTACA
>CM065736.1:2985388-2992888 GCA_033310375.1 Conus canariensis | reverse complement strand
CAGCAACAACAACAACGATGATAA
Organism: Conus canariensis; assembly: GCA_033310375.1. NCBI lineage: Eukaryota > Metazoa > Mollusca > Gastropoda > Neogastropoda > Conidae > Conus > Conus canariensis. The sequence continues at coordinate 2,992,864 of CM065736.1, read as the reverse complement.
TAATCATAATAATAACAACAACAGCAATGATAATCATCATCACATCATCATCGTCATCATCATCATCATCATCAGACAAAATACTCAACATATAAGAAAAGCTGGTCCCACCCATCATGGCGATATCTTGTCCATCTATGTAAATGACCCCGTCACATACAGCATTGAAGACCAAACACATAGCCATATAAGGAAAATAGGCTCCACCCACTTTGGGCAATACCCTGTCCATCTACGTAAATGATCCCGTCACATACAGCATTGAAGACCAAACACACAACCATGTAAGGAAAATAGGCTCCACCCATCTTGCCGATACCCTGTCTATCTATGTAAATAACCCAATCACAAAACAGTATTCAAGACCACACACAACCATATAAGGAAAAAAGGCTCCACCCACCTTGGTGATATCCTGTCCATCAATGTAAATGACCAACCATATAGGAAAATAGGCTGCCCCCACCTTGGCGATATCCTGTCTATCTATGTAAATAACCCATCACATACAGTATTCAAGACCAAACACAAGCCATATAAGGAAAAAAGGCTCCACCCACCTTGGTGATATCCTGTCCATCAATGTAAATGACCAACCATATACGGAAAATAGGCTGCCCCCACCTTGGCGATATCCTGTCTATCTATGTAAATACCCCATCACATACAGTATTCAAGACCAAACACAACCATATAAGGAAAAAAGGCTCCACCCACCTTGGTGATATCCTATCCATCAATGTAAATGACCAGCCATATAGGAAATAGGCTGCACCCACCTTGGTGATATCCTGTCCATCATGTAAATGGCTCCGTCACACACATCGTAGAAGCGGAACAGAAGACGAACAATGGTACTCTTCCCGCTTCCTGTGTGGCCCACCTGTTTACAGCATGAACACTGACTGCTTGATTTACACATCATCTGATCGGTTGATCGATTGTCTGATCCGGTCTATCATCTTATTACTTCATTGTCTTCCGCTGCGTTTTCTACATTTCTGTACCTTCCACTCTTTTTTTTTTTTTTAATCCTATCTCTTTCCATTCTTTCGGTCTTTTTTTTTTCTCTCGTGTGTATCAATGTTATCCCACATGTGGGCCTATGAATGAGTATGATTTACTATGTGTGCTGATTACGTATGTACATCCATATGTATGTTTGAATGTATGTATGGGTACTACATACATGCGTGTACAAACACATACATGTGTGCATATATATTCATGAATACAGGGCCTTCGAATAGATATAAAATAAGCAAAATCATAATTTGAAACAAACAAACAAAAAAGTATATATATATAGCATAGGCTCAAAGATTGTCCCCTACATTTTATACTGTTTGCATAATGCTTTTAGTTTTTCAGCAACTTTTTTCCTCTCCACACTTTCGTTTAGTTCCATTTACTACCCTTCACTGGCTGCTTCGGGGTGCTGTTGCATTCTTTTTGAACCCTTGGTGGTGAGAACACCACAGAATTATGGACTGTGGTGGGTCTCTATATGACACAAAGAGCACAGACACAATCAGCCGTGTCTCCCTGATGAATCCGACCCAGCGGACGAAAGGCCTAGGAGCAGGCAATACAAAATACATCTGCCTTCGAGAGCAATTACGATGGTTGCCTAAGGAGGCTAGTGAAGGGTTTCTCATATTTTTTTATATATTCCCCCATTTTCTTCATCTTGAATTTTTTTTTTTTTTTCTGAAAGTTCAAATCTTTGCCAAGTCATTACTATAATGACCGAAGAATTGTTAGCCTGCACTTGTTTTTTCCCCCACTACTTAATTGTTCAGCATTATATATATATATATATATATATATATATATATATATATATATATATATATATATATCTGCCTTTGAGAGGGATTGCGATGGTTCCTCATGCAGCTAGTGAAGGGTTATCATACTTATAATCTATATTTTCCCATTTTCTTCTTCTTCCCTTTTTTTTTTTTTAAGTTCGAATCTTTGCCAAGTCATTATTATAATGATGGAAGAATTGTTAACCTGCACTTGTTTTCCCTCACTACTTAATTGTTCAGCATTATATTGTTTGGTCAATCAGTGGGAGATTGCATCTCTCAGGAGATCCAAGTAAAGGTTGTTTTGCATCTCTCAGGAGATCCAAGTAAAGGTTGTTCTGCACAATTCTTAGCCGCTGACAATGCCTGGGTTATTGAACAGCAGAGCTGACCACTCACACTGTTCCATATCTTTTGATCTCCCTTGCATCCTTAAATGGATCCTCAAGCATAGGCTCAAAGATTGTTCCATACATTGTATACTGTTTGCATCATGTTTTAAGTTTTTCAGCAACTCTTTTTCCTCTCCATACTTTCGTTTTGTTTTATTTACTACCTTTCGCTGGCTGCTTTGGGGGTGCTGTTGGATTCTCTTTTGAACCCTTGGTGGTAAGAACACCACAGATTTACGGACTGTGGTGTGTCTCTATTTGACGCCAAGAGTACAGACACAATCAGCCGCGTCTCCCTGATGAGTCCGATCCAGCGGACGAAAGGCCTAGGAGCAGGCAATACATACAAATCTGCCTTTGAGAGGGATTGCGATGGTTCCTCATGCAGCTAGTGAAGGGTTTTCATACTTATAATCTATATTTCCCTTTTTTTATAGTTCGAATCTTTGCAAAGTCATTATTATAATGATGGAAGAATTGTTAACCTGCACTTGTTTTCTTAATTGTTCAGCATTATATATATATATATATATATATATATATATATATATATATATATATATATATAAGCAACAGAGAGGTTAAAATGAATGCTAAGGGAAATGATTTCCTAACAGTTTCTGGGCAACAAACTTTGAATGGGTTACGTTGCAGATGAGAATGGGTGGTATAATGGGTTAGAATGGATTGCGTGATAAATTGACAGGGGGGAAGAAGAGGAGAGATGCGATGAGGGATGGGATAAGGGGGGAAGATGGATGAGGTGAGGGATGAGGAACGATAAGGTGAGGGATGAGGAGGGATGAGGTGAAGGATGAGGTGAGAGATGAGGAAGGCCATGAAACAGACTCACCAATGCCAGCGTCTTTCCGGGACTGACGGTGAAGGACACGTCTTTTAGAATGGATCGACTGCAACAGATTGGGAACAGAGACGATAATTGTTGTCAATGCGTGTGTGTGTGTGTGTGTGTGTGTGTGTGTGTGTGTGTGTGTGTGTGTGAAAGAGGGAGAGAGAAAGTGTGTGTGTGTGTGTGTGTGTGTGTGTGTGTGTGTGGAGAGAGAGAGAGAGAGAGAGAGAGAGAGAGAGAGAGAGAGAGAGAGAGAGAGAGAGAGTATCGTAGATACCTGGGCTCATAATGAAAGCTGACGTTACGAAATTCAATTTCCCCTTGCTGTATGTCCAGTTCTTTGGCGTCTGGTGCGTCCTTGACCTGTGTCAACAGAGAGACAAAAACAGTGGTCTGTCTGACTCCCACGGAACTTACCGGCCTATTGGATAAAGCATTGCTACCTTGATCACAGGGTTCTGTATTGAACTCTTGCTTCAGCGAGCCCAAAATGTTCTGCAGCATTCTGCATGGAGATGAACGCCAAAATGACAAACTTTATGACCAACTACACCAACGACATCGGCGCTGACATCGTTGTCAAGGGAGACAAACTAGAGATAGTATAGAGCTTCAAGAACCTCGGGGCAATTGTTTCAGATGAGGGATCAAAACCTCAAGAACTCTCCAGAGTTGTGCAAACGGCAGCAGCGCTAGCTAGACTAAGACACACCTGGAATGACAAAAATTACAATGAGTTCCAAGATGACACTGAAGCGCTCCCTGGTCATTGTTATAATTATTTCTCTGTGCCTGTGAGACGTGGACTCTGACAGCTGAACTCGAGAGAAGGATTCAGGCATAAGAGATGAGATGCTTCTGGAAGATCCTTGGCATCTCATACAAAGACCACATTGCCAACTTGGAGGTCCAGACCAGATTATGGCAAACCATTGGACCACACAAGGACCTGTTGTCCACAGTGAAAAGAAGAACACTCATATAGGGTGTGGTCATGTATTAAGATCAACTAGACTTGCTAAACCTTTCTACAAGGAACAGTACTAGGAGGCAGAAGGAGAGGAAGACAGAGAAAGAGATGGGAAGACAACATCAGTGCATGGACTGGCCTCACACTCAGCAACTGCCTAAGAACGTCTGAGAACCGGGAGGAGTGGAGGAAGCTGGTTGCAAACTCTTCTGTGGCGTCCTGTTAGTCTTGAAGACTCAGGGATAGGTGATAAGTAGTAGGTTAAGTGAGCCACATCACAGGAACATGAAAGCAAAACAAGAATGACAGAGCCGCCAATCGAAGCAACAAACAAATGGCAAAACAGACACAGGCGTTTCTTTGTTGTTCATTCAGGACAAACAACATTGAAAAATATTAGGACGGCCCAAAGTCGTTTATCTCTTCGACCTGGAGCAAACTGTTGCGTGGGTAAAAAAAAAAATTAAATGGAACAGAAGAGAAGAGGGAAGGGATTGGGTTGGAGAAGATAAAAAAATGACAGTTATCACCCTTGTCCCTGCTTGTTGGTCTGCGTGTGTCAGGTAATTTTCCTTATCTTACGGTTTTTCTTTGCGTTCACGGTCTTATTTTCCGCGGGTCTATGGCTTTGGATAGTTTAATCTAACAACCTCGTCTTCTGGTTCATCAAGCATGGTTTATAAACTCACTTTTCCCGCTTAGTGTTCCTCGAAGACGGATTTCAGGGGCAGCTTCAGCTTTGCTTGGCGACAGTGGGACGCAATGCCATGGAGATCGGGTAGGACACCAAGCATTTCCCTGTGTATTTGTTGAGTTTTGCTTCCTTTCTTCCACTGTGCTAGTTTACAAATCATATACAGCAGAGACCAGAGGAGCTACGGGATCAGCGTAAACTACAGATTCAGATTTTGTAATTTGAGGCGGGGGGGGGGGGGGGGGGGGGGGGGGGGGGGGGGGGGGGGGGGGGACTCCGGTCTGTTATTAACAGGTTGTTTCCGTCTGCAATTCCGTTTTCCACATCAACATTTTTTCAAAGAGTCACCACATCATTTTCCAAGGCTTTTGACTGGTTTCTTGGAAGCATGTTTGTACCCTGTGTGAACACAGCGCGGGCTTCCAGTGTGTGTGTGTGTGTGTGTGTGTGTGTGTGTGTGTGTGTGTGTTGTGTCGTGTGTGTGTGTGTGGTGTGTGGTGTGTGTGTGTGTGGTGTGTGCGTGTGTGTGTGGGTGTGTGTGTGTGTGTGTGTGTGTGTGTGTGTGTGTGTGTGCAGGATTGCTCCCGACAGATTGGACTGGCCGTTGAAGACCGTACGTTTCTGGGTCCTACTGATACCTTCGATGTGCATAATTATGTAAGCTCCAAGGTATGTACGACTAGACATACTACTTCTCACAGAGGATTACACACACACACACACACACACACACACACACACACACACACACACACACACACACACAGAGACAGAGAGACAGACAGAGAGAGCAGAAGAAAGAGAGAGAGAGAGAGAGACAGACAGACGACGACAGACAGACAGACAGACAGACAGACAGACAGACAGACAGAGGAAAACAGAAAGACAGAAGCAGAGAGAGAGAGAGAGAGAGAGAGAGAGAGAGAGAGAGAGAGAGAGAGAGAGAGAGAGAGAGAGAGAGATCAAACAATCTAAAGACAGACACAAAGAGGAGCAATTCTTCTTACGTCTTCTTCAATCTCCAGTAGTTCAAACATATTTTCCATGTCTACAAAACTCTTTTGCAAGGCTCTGCAACAGAAGACTCACTTGCAGTCATCAGATCTTACACCACATTAAATCCCCGCGGGCAAAATCAACGCAAAACCAAAATGGAAGTTATTGAAAGTATAATGCTAAACTAAATAAAAGCTTCCTACAAAAAAAAAAAAAAAAACAACAACAAAAAACAAAACAAAACAAAACCTTATAACCAGACCAAACAAAAAAGCAAAGAGATCATCACGACATTAAACAGAAATAAATGTTGCAGATGAACACAGTTATCCTAATATTGAACGTGGATACAAACACAATATTAACGTGCAGAGATAAACAGAATTAAATGTAGCAAAGGAACATAGTTATCCGATTTTTGAACACGCATACAAACACAATATTAACATGAATAGAGAGACAGAATTAAATGAAGCAATTCAACACAGTTATCCAAATATTGAACACGCACACAAATATAATATTAAAATGAATAGAGAAACAGAATTAAATATAGCAAATGAATATGACTATCTAAATATTGAGCACGCATACAAACGCGATATTAACAGGAATAGAGAAACATAATTAAATGTAGCAAATCAACACAGTCATCCAATTATTGAGCACGCATATAAACATAATATTAAACACGAACAGATAAACAGAGAGAGATGGGTGCTTTGGCTGGTGTCTCACGCAGCCCATGTAAGGGACTTAATAACCCAAATAAACCTGATCTGAAGTCTGTGGTGGTTGCCTCCTTTGTCCCGCACAAGTCGATCTCTGGTGGCCTTCACCAGTCCTCGTGGAGCAGTGGTCAAAGTGAAGGGATGGGTACATGGAGGTTACTGGTTCGAGTCCCATCGTGGGCATTTTGTTGTTGTTGTTGTTGTTGTTGTTCAGACCGATTCTTAATCAGGGAGTGAGTGCGCCACAGACACGAACGGGGAAGACTGGGACCACACGGTTGATTCATTCACTTCATGGGTGTGTCTATGAAAGTAGCTCCAATCTTCTGAATAGCTCTGCAGGTGTCTGAATTTCTCGGGCCTGGCTGACATTTGGATTTACTGTAAAATAAAGCTCCGAGCACAGCCTTGTCATGTTATGCACTTTTACACCGGATAACATCCAAATGAATCGCCTGCTGATGCGAAGCTCCGAGCACAGCCTTGTCATGCTATGCACTTTTACACCTGATAACATCCAAAGTGAATCGCCTGCTGATGCTAACAATTGTGCCAACCATTCTGAGTGGGAGGAAAGGCTTTTGCGAACAGGGAGACAGACTGATAGAAGACAGACAAATAGGCAAACAAACTGACCGCCCCCCACTCCCCCCTCACCCCCCCCCCCCCCCCATCCCCCGCCTCCTTATCTCTTTCTGTCCATGGCTGGAAACAGCCTCTTTGATTACTGCTAGTTTAGCAACTATGTCACTGACATATCCATTTACTTATTGATGTATCTAATTATGTATTTATTTATGTATTTATGCATCTATTTATGTATTTACTTATTTTGTTAGTTATTTACTTACTTAGTTAGCTTGGTATTCATTCGTCATCATCATCACCATCATCAGCTTCATTATTATCATCATCATCATCATCATCTCATCATCATCATTTATTATTGTTATCATCATCATTATTTTCATCAGCATTGTTATTATTATTATTATCATTATCATTATTATCAATTCTGTTATTACTATT
>CM065736.1:2970388-2980388 GCA_033310375.1 Conus canariensis | reverse complement strand
TACACGCGCGCGCGCGCGCTCGCGCGCAGGAACACACACACACACACACACACACACACACACACACACACACACACACACACACACACACACACAGCCATACATATTCACAAACCTATACACATACACAGACAGCTCTCTCTCTCTCTCTCTCTCTCTCTCTCTCTCTCTCTCTCTCTCTCTCTCTCTCTCTCTCCCTCTATGCCCCCCCCCCCCCACACACACACACACACTGACCGATATAAATGATGACACAGGTGAAGACGATGAGTCCAAAGAGATAATTGAAGACAGTGATGAAATACACGACAGCTATCAGACAGTCCACCAAGGTGGGAATGATCTGAAATAGTGCCTGGCTGCACACACACACACACACACACCACACACACAACACCACACACACACACACACACACACCCTACGAAATACCTATCAAAACTGGTATAGTTTCGCGTTCATTGTTGAACACACACAGAAAACACCGGTAATAATGCATAAGGGAGACAACTCTTTCCCCGACTCACGTTTCCTCAATCAGATTCGCCTCCCTTTGAAATATACTTCCCGGGACCCATCCTGGCATGAATATTCTTTCTCTTTTTTCATGTATCGTGGTACACTTATTAAAAGAAATTTAATCAACCACAGATCATCCATAATAAACAAAAAAACATGAATAAACCATGTAACTCAAATTAAATAACACTAAGTCATTCAAACCTGCACAGCATTGACTTGATAAATTCAAAATATACAATAGACTAACAATCTTAATAGTGGGAAAAAACAAACGAAGGTAACATGACTTGACAACTATGTTTCATAGTCATGACTTGAGCAAAGTATTGGTACTTGTCGAGGAGTGCTATGTTTTGGTGAAGAGAGACAGGTTAAATAGTTCATTTATGGGAAAAAGATTAGAATACTGTGGAAAATGAAATTAGTGTGCAAAAGGATGACATAGTTTAATATTTATGTTGCAAAAGGATGACATAGTATTTTGGTGCAAAAAGGATAATATAGCTTTTTAGTGCAAAAAGATGATATAGCATTTTGGTGCAAAATGTTAATAGTGGCGTGTAGCCGGCGTTCAGTGCCCACTTCACACACAGGGAGACAGACAGCGGACGCAGGGAAGGCACTGACCAGCACAGAGTTCCTACCAGAGGCTCGTCTGTCCAGAATTCTCAGCACCTTACTTATGTTTGGAAGGAGGTGCTGCCTCATACACAGAGTCAGACAGACAGACATGCTGACAGAGAGAGAGAGAGAGAGAGAGAGAGAGAGAGAGAGAGAGAATGGATTGACTTGAGAACAGCGTTTTTAACTGGTGGTTCCCCCCCCCCCCCCCCCCCCCCCCCCCTTGTCCAGAGAGAGAGAGAGGAATGGATTGACTTGAGAACAGCGTTTTTAACTGGTGGTTTCCCCCCCCCCCCCCCCCCCCTTGTCCATAATTCGCCACACCTCTCTTGCGTGTGGAAGTATGTGTCACCTCAGGGACAGATAAAGTTAGACAGATAGACCGACAGTCAGACAAACAAACCGGGGGAACGGCGGGGAGGGAGGAGGGGAGGGGAGGATAGGGAGACTAAAGGGAGCGAGGGCCTGACCTCAGCACCGTGTCTATATTGGTGGTGCCCCCTATTACCATTCTCAGCTCCTCCTTTGTGTTTGAAAGGCAGCGGCGCCTCAGAGAGAGAGAGAGAAAGAGAGAGAGAGAGAGAGGGGGGGGGGGGGAGAGGGGTGAGGAACGTAAAGATATGACTGAATTGAGCAGTATTCATCCTACCCACAATGTTCAACAACTTCCTTCGTGTTTTGAAAACTACCTCTCCTGCGTACATTAGATCAGAACAGGCCACCACTGAACACCATCGAAGTGACTCGGCAGCAGTGCAGTGTCTCCTCCGGTAAGTTGCTTCTTGACGGCTTGACATTGACTGCTGTCTGCGGATAGCTGGTGCCGAGACTTTGGCGGGCCGGTTCGGGCCGGTCCGGGCTGTGGCTGTAAACGAGGAGATCGGAATGAGCGGCGTGGGTGCAATGCCACTGAAGTGGCACAGAAGACAGGGAAAAAAAAAGAAAGAAAGAAAGAAAAAAGAAAGAAAAAGGAAAAGAGAAGAAAAAAAAAGAAAGAAAGAAGAAAGATAAATAAACTACGCCACCTCAGATACAGACGGAGTCAAACGGACAGACAAACAGTCAGACAAGCAGACAGAAGGAAGAGTGGATGAGGGAATTGGCGTGGGGGTGAGGGTGGGGGGTAACTTACTTGAGCACCGTGTTCATGCTGGTGGTGCCTCTGTCCACAATTCTCAGCACCTCCCCAGTCTTCCTCTGAAGATGCCACCGCAATGACAGACTGCAACCACACAGTGACTGTGAACAATGACTGCAATCAGACGGAATCTATCAGAACAATGACAAACTGCAACCACACGCAGTCTCTCAGAACAATGACAGACTACAACCACACGCAATCTCTTAGAACAGTGACTGCAACCACACGGAATCTCTTAGAACAGTGACAGACTACAACCACACGGAATCTCTTAGAACAGTGACAGACTACAACCACACGGAATCTCTTAGAACAGTGACAGACTATAACCACACGGAATCTCTTAGAACAGTGACAGATACAACCACACGGAATCTCTTAGAACAGTGACAGACTACAACAACATGGAATCTCTTAGAACAATGACAGACTACAACCACACGGAATCTCTTAGAACAGTGACAGACTACAACCACACGGAATCTCTCAGAACAATGACAGACTACAACCACACGGAATCTCTTAGAATAGTGACTGCAACCACACGGAATATCTCAAAACAGTGATTGCAACCACACGGATATCTCATCAGGATGAGGATGACGGTGACAAAGACAATAAGGACGATGACGACGACGACGACGACGAACGACGACGACGACGACGATGATGATGATGATGATGATGATGACGACGACGAGGAGGAGGAGGACGACGACGACATCGACAACGACGATGATGATGACGATAATGAGGTTGATGATGATGATGATGATGATGAAGATGATGATGATGATGATGATGATGATGATGATGACGACATTACTTTTGACACGATAGTACTGGTGGTAATAGTACAAGTAGCAGCAACAGCGGCAGCAGCAGCAGCAGCAACAGTAGTAGTAGTAGTTGTAGCAATAGCTACAGCAGTAAGAGCAGCAGCAGCAGTAATAGCAGAGTAGCAGCAGCAATAGCGGCAGCAGCAGTAGTAGTAGTAGTAGTAAGGTAATAGTGGTGGTAGTAGTGCCAGTCGTCGTCGTCATTCATCATCGCATCATCATCGTATCATCATCGTCAATCATCATCTCTCTCATTATCATTCATCTTCATCTATTCATCATCATCATCATCATCATCATCATCATCATCATCATCATCATCATCATCATCTTTCAATCTATTCATCATCATCATCATCATCATTCATCATCATCATCATCATCATCCATCATCTCATCATCATCATCATCATCATCTCTTCAATCTATTTATCATCATCATCATCATCATTCATCATCACTCATCATTCATCATCATTCATCATCATTATATCATCATCATCATCATCATCATCATCATCATCATCATCATCATCATCATCTTTCAATCTATTTATTATCATCATCATCATCATCATCATCATCATCATCATCATCATGGTCGTCATCATCATCATCATCGTCATCATCATTCATCATCATCATCATCATCATCATCATCATCATCTCATCTTTCAGTCTATTTATCATCATCATCATCATCATCATTCATCATCATCATCATCTATCAATTTTTCTGCCGATCAAGCTGTCTGTCTGTCTGTCTGCCTCTCTCTCTCTCTCTCTCTCTCTCTCTCTCTCTCTCTCTCTCTCTCTCTCTCTCTCCCTCTCTCTTTGCGTGTATGTGTGTGTGTGCGTGGTGTGTGTGTGTGTGTGTGTGTGTGTGTGTGTGGTCTGTGCGTGTGTGTGTGTGTGTGTGTGGTGTGTGTGTAGTGTGTGTGTGTGTGTGTGTGTGTGTGTGTGTGTGTGTGTGTCTGTGTATTTGTGTGTGAGAGGGAGAAGAGGGGAATTGTTAGTAGTTGATGTTTCCGGGCTTATATGGGCACTGTGCTTTACTCCCACACTATCTATCTGTGCACCGATCAATAAAATAAAATAAAATAGATAGATAGATAGACAGACAGACAGAGGGAGCAGGCAGATAGATAGACAGACAGACAAGTAGACAGACAGAGCAGGCAGACAGATAAGATAGACAGACAGACAAGTAGACAGACCGATAGACAGATAGATGGACAGGGCAGACAGATAGACAGACAGACAGATATGTTGACAGACAGAGCAGGCAGATAGAAAGATAGATAGACAGACAGACAGACAGATAAGTAGACAGACAGACAGACAGGCAGACAGATAGACAGACAGAGCAGGCAGATAGAAAGATAGATAGACAGATAGACAGACAAGTAGACAGACATCGACAGACAGACAGACAGATAGACAGAGCAGGCAGATAGAAAGATAGATAAACAGACAGACAGACAAGTAGACAGACAGACAGACAGACAGATAGACAGACAGAGCATGCAGATAGAAAGATAGATAGACAGACAGACAGACAAGTAGACAGACAGACAGATAGACAGACAGAGCAGGCAGATAGATAGACAGACAGAGAAGGAGACAGACAGATAGACAGCCAGGGCAGGCAGATAGATAGACAGACAAGTAGACAGACAAGTAGACAGACAGACAGACAGACAGATAGACAGACATAGACAGACAGGTAGACAGACATGACATAAAGATCTGCCTGATTCGATGAGTTTGAGACACGACAGACTGTGACACTATCGCGGTGCGGGCACACAAACACAGACACACACACACACACACACACACACACACACACACACACACACACACACACACACACACACGCACGCACACACACACACACACCACACACACACACCACACGCATGCACGCACACACACACACACACACACACACACACACACACACACACACACACACAACACACACACACACACACACACACACACATACACACAAAAAAAAGAGTAACTGTGTCCTGAGCCCAAGCATGCTTGCTGATAATCTTTAATAGATTTAAAGTATTTCGAGCTTTTGTTAGAACATGTTCTATGTGGAAATTCCATGACAACTTTGATGTTAAATTTACTCCAAGGAATTTAACTATTTTGGTATATTTGATGGGTATGCCGTTGACTTGAAATGAAGGCATATTAACTGGATCAGATCCAGTATTAAATAACATGATGTGTGTTTTTTCTGTTGATATTTGCAAACCATTTTCAGTCATATAATCAGAAAAGGTATTTAGTTCTTTTTGATATAACTTTTTAATATAGTTTTGTGATCTGACAGGTGTACGTTTTTTTAATGTCACTTTCATCCATATGCATATGTCATCTGCATATTGGGCTAGTTCTATATTTTTTTTTAGCAATTTTGAGGGTAAATCGTACATTAGAATACTAAACAGTAAAGGGGCAATAACAGACCCCTGAGGAATACCCATGTGTAATTTTCTTCTCGTAGAATAGGAGTTCCCTACCTTCGTTCTAATATATCTATTTTCTAAGAAGTTTCTCATAAAATCATAAATGTTTCCTGACAACCCAATCTCTTTAAGTTTATAAAGCAAACGAGAGTGCCATACTTGATCGTAAGCTTTAGTGATATCAAAAAAGGTTGCTAGTAAACATTTTCTCCTGGAAAACTGATGTTTAATTTGAGTGGTAAGTTTGACCAAGTGTTCAATAGCACTTCTACCCTTTCGAAAACCTGCTTGGTTTGTTGGGATAACTTTGTTCTTTTCACAAAAGTAGTTTAGTCTATTTAAAACAATTGTTTCATAAAGTTTACAGACATGAGAAGTTAATGAAATAGGTCTGTAACTATCTATACTTCCTTTCTTTAAGTTTACCTTCCTTGTGAATCGGTACTATTACTGATTCTTTCCATATTTGTGGAAAATGACCTGAGCTCCAGCATTTTTTAAATATACTAAGTAAAATGCTTATCCATTTGTCTGGAAAATGCTTAATCATTTCATTTGAAATGGCGTCAATCCCAACAGTTGTCTTTTTGTTTGGGAGAGAATCTATGGCGTCTTTCACCTCTTGTAATGTAACTGGGGCGTTGATGTCGCACGTGTCGTTATCAGATACATTATTAAAGACATGGGTACATTCTTTATCCTCTCTGAATTTTCTTTGGTTTTCAGACAACCCATCTAACCTGCTTACTTTAGCAAACTGGTCGACAAACGCTTCTGCTTTGTCTGCGGATGACGGTAACTTGTTATTATCAAGAATGATAGGATATTCTGGGAGTTTGATTCCATTTTGCATCGTTTTTATCTCTTTCCATACCATTCTACTATCTTTATGATCGAATGTGTTTCTCTTGCAAAAATTATCCCAATAATCCTTTTTGGCTTGTTCCATAACTCTATTACTATGTACATTTGAGTGTTTCATTTCCTTAAATTTTTCATCTACCATTTTCTTATCTTGACTTTTCTTAGTGTGCACGTATTCCTTGAATATCCGTTTTTTCTCATTAACTGCCTTATCGCAATCTTCAGTCCACCAAACATTACCGACATGTTTACCCCCTTTAGAACCCTGATTCTTCAATTTAGGAATACATGAACCAGACACTTTTAAAACAGAAGTACTGCACTGGTTAGATCAAAATTAACGTATGCACAAGATGTGATCTTCAGTGCACCCAAATACTTACGGAAAAAACTGCAAAGTATTGATTCTAAAGCGTATAAGATAGCCATGGGACTACCAGTCCATGCCTCTTGTACAAAAGCATACAGTGCTGCTGGGATATTACCACTGAAAGAATATAGGAATCTTGCATACACCAAATTTGTTATAAGAAGTTCTACTATAGACAACAATATAGGCCCTGAAATAAATATTAAATCAGACACTGATTTTCCCAAAAGGGCTAAAAACATATCATCTCAAATGACTCTAAGAACATATACTTCCTCGATTTTAGAGTCCTCAGATATCAAACTAACATCTATTGCAAAACGATCTATTGTGTCTCCTATCCCTCCCTGGAAACTAGTACGAGCACATTTTGATATTGAGCATACAGATTTAACAAAGGCTGAAAATACTAATTTGTTATTATCCAATATGAAAATGCATTTGCATGATCACTACTCCAACCATTTTAAGATATACACTGATGGATCATTAATCAATGAACATGCAGGTGCAGCATACATTATCCCAGGCCTTAACAAAGAAAAGTCCTATTATCTCGGAAAAAACAAATCTATATTCATTGCTGAGTTAACTGCCATAATTATGGCCTTAAAGTTTGTTGTTGATTACCCTCAAAATTTATTTAAAGTTGTTTTATGCGTAGATTCTAAGTCCGTTCTTACTGCAATGAAGAATTTTAAATTAAAAGTTCGACCTGAGATGATCACTGAAATAAATAACTTAGTCCATGTCCTCTCAGTCAGAGACACTGAAATAACATTTCTTTGGGTGCCCTCCCACTGTGGGTTATATTATAATGAAAAGGTTGATGTTCTAGCAAAGAGAGGAGCAAAACGATCTTCAGATTCGCATTTTTTTAAACTTCTCTATGTCAGTGCAAGAGTGCTATACTTTGGCAGAAAAAGTGCAATTTTCTGATTTTCATTTGATAGAAAGAGAAACTGGGTGTTTTGGTTTACATGATGAAATGAAAAATATTCATGAAAAGTTAAGTAAGTACGATCAAAACATTTATCGTAGACGACAGATAAGTTCCTTGATCTGTAGATGGAAACTGGATTGCTTTAAAACAAAGTATGTCAAAAATATACATTGTATATGTGGTCATAGCATATCAACTGATCACATTCTTTTGTGTAACTTAATGAAAAAATTCTTTCCAAATACGTCTGTACAGCCTATTCAAAATGTTTTCCTGTCAGCAAGTGAAGCATATCTTTTCTTTTTATACTTAGCTAAAAGTCCAATTGGCAAATACTTATAATAGACAGCAGTCAGTAGTGAGATGAGACAGAAGAGTTATATGTTTTTTTTTTTTCTTAATCTTTGATTAAGTGGATGCTCTATTTTTTGTGTTATAGTTGTAGATAAGTTAATTTTTTTTTTACACGTTGTGTTACCCTTTTTCCCCGGCCCCGATTTTTTTCCCCGTCTAATATCACGTAATGTGGAAAGACGTAAAACAAAACAACACACACACACACACACACACACACACACACACACACACACACACACACACACACACACACACACTTGGTAGAAGACTCAACTCACTTGTGAATACGAGTGAAGATCTTGACGTTCATCTAGACACTGCTGGTCTGCTGAACCTTGACCACCACCACCCCCCCCCCCCCACACACACACACACACGCACGCACACACACACACACACACACACACACACACACACACACACACACACACACCACACACACACACACACACACACCACACACACACACACACACACACACACCACACCACACCACACCACACCACACCACACCACACCACACACATAGTAACAGACTCAACTCACTTGTGGATATGCGTGAAGATCTTGACGTTCATCTTGACGCTGCTGGCCTGTTGAACTTTGACCCAAGCTGTTGGCGGAGATGTTGCAGCAGCCCTCCGCCAGCTGCCCACAACAGCCAGCAGTCGACAGCCGCTCTGTCAGGGCTCCTACTAGTGGCTCTACCACTTCCATACAGACACTAGCTGGGTGTGGCAGTGTGGGCGGTGTGGGTTACACTCTCGCGCCCGAAAGGTTCGAGTCCCCTGAGCGGAGGTTCCACTCTCGGTAGGGATCACTCTTCATACCTCCCCCCCCCCCCTTCCCTCCGACCCTCCATCTCTCTCTCTCTCTCTCTCTCTCTCTCTCTCTCTCTCTCTCTCTCTCTCTTGTCTTTCTCTGTCTCTCTCTCTCTCTTGTCTGTCTGTCTCTATGTCTTTGTGTTTCTCTCTCTCTCTGTCTCTGTTTGTGTGTGTGTCTGTCAGTCTCTCTGTATGTCTCTGTCCTCTGTCTGTCTGTCTGTCTGTCTGTCTGTTCTCTCTCTTCTTCTCTCTCTCTCTCTGTCTGTCTGTCTCAACACCTCCCCTTCTCTCTTTCTCTCTCCATCTCGCTCGCTCGCTCGCTGTGGTTGTGTGTGTGTGTGTGTGTGTGTGTGTGTGTGTGTGTGTGTGTGCATTGCGTGCGTGCGTGCGTGCGTGCGTGTCGTGCTGTGCGTGTGCGTGTGTGTGTGTGGGTGTGTGTGTGTGTGTGTGTGTGTGTGTGTGTGTGTGGTGTGTGTGTGGTGTGTGTGTGTGTGTGTGTGTGTGTGTGTGTGTGTGTGTGTGTGTGGTGTGTGTGTGTGTGCGTGCTGTGTGTGTGTGTGTGTGGTGTGTGTGTGTGTGTGTGTGTGTGTGTTGTGTGTGTGTGCTGTGTGTCTGAGTCTGTTTGGAGAGGAAAATATTAGAAGTTTGTGTTTTCCTATTCGCATGCCCAAGTTTATGTCTACACTAGAAGGGAAGAATGAAAGACAGACTGAAGGAAGAAAGGAGGGAAGAGAGAAAAAGAAGAAGAATGGAGAAAACAGATACTTTGTATACAAAGACACATAGACAGACAGGCAGGCAGACAGGAGGGACAGAAACAAATGGTGAAAGAGAGAAGGAAGAAGAAGAGAAGAAAGACAAACACTAAGAAAAAGAAGAAGAAAAACAAAGAAACAAGACAAAAAACACACACACAACAAAACACAACAACAAAATAAGAACAGAAACAAAATAAGAAAAAAAAGACAAACAAACACACAGAAAAAAACGAAAGAAAAAAAAAAAAAACAAGGAAAAAAAGAAAAAAAAG
>CM065736.1:2955388-2965388 GCA_033310375.1 Conus canariensis | reverse complement strand
AAACAAACAACATGGAAATGAAGGAATGAAGGATGGAGGAATGGATGGTGAGAGCGCCATAACAAACCAACAAACAAACAACATGGAAATGAAGGAATGAAGGATGGAGGAATGGATGGTGAGAGCGCCATAACAAACCAACAAACAAACAACATGGAAATGAAGGAAGAAGGATAGAGGAATGGATGGTGAGAGCGCCATAACAAACCAACAAACAAACAACGTGGAAATGAAGGACAGAAGGAAAGGACGGAGAGAACGTCAGCACAAACCAACAAACATCGTGGAAATGGAGGAAGGATTGACAGATGGAATTAATAATGAGAAACGTCAGAACAAACGAATAACGTGCATAAGAAGGAAAGGACATAAGGAATGAATAGAAAAACGCCAGAACAGAACAAACCAACCAACAACATGGAAATGAAGGAATAAAGGACGGCATAACAAACAAACCAACAACATGGAAATGAAGGAATAAAGGACGGAAGGAATTAATGGTGAGAAAGGCATAACAAACCATCCAACAACGTGGAAATGAAGGAATAAAGGACGGAAGGAATTAATTATTACAGCGGCATAACAAACCATCCAACAACATGGAAATGAAGGAACAAAGGACGGCATAACAAACCAACCAACAACATGGAGATGAAGGAACTAAAGGACGAAGGAATAATAACACGCATCAACACAACACTGGAAATGAAGGAATAAGGACGGAAGGAATTAATGATTACAGCGGCAAACAAACCAACCAAACAACATGGAAATGAAGGATAGACAGGACGGATAACAAACAAACCAACAACATGGAAATGAAGGAATATAGGACGGGCATAACAAACCAACCAACAACATGGAAATGAAGGAATAATAGGACGGAAGGAATTAATGTAAAGGCATAACAAACCATCCAACAACATGGAAATGAAGGAATATAGGACGGGCATAACAAACCAACCAACAACATGGAGATGAAGGAATAAAGGACGGAAGGAATTAATTATGACAGCGGCATAACAAACCACCAACAACATGGAAATGAGGAAGGAATGAATTGATTAGAGCGCATAACAAACCAACAACAACATGGAAATGAAGGAATATAGGACGGCAGGAATTAATGGTGAGAAAGGCATAACAAACCATCCAACAACATGGAAATGAAGGAATATAGGACGGACATAACAAACCAACCAACAACATGGAGAAAGAAGGAATATAGGACGGAACAAACAATAATGGAATGAGATAAAAGGCATAACAAACCATCCACAACATGGAAATGAAGGAAATAAGGACGGCATAACAAACCAACCAACTGGAATGAAGGAATAAAGGACGGCAAACAAGGAGCCCCAACAACTGGAAATGAAGAATAAGGACGGCATAACAAACCAACCAAAACTTGGAAATGAAGGAAATAAAGGACGGCATAACAAACCAACCAACCAACATGGAAATGAAGGAATAAAGGACGGCATAACAAACCAACAACAACATGGAAAGAAGGAATAAAGGAGGCATAACAAACCAACAAAACTTGGAAATGAAGAAATAAAGGACGGCATAACAAACCAACCAACTGGAGATGAAGGAATAAAGGACGGCATAACAAACCAACCAACTTGGAAATGAAGAAATAAAGGACGGCATAACAAACCAACCAACAACATGGAAATGAAGGAATAAAGGACGGCATAACAAACCAACCAACTTGGAAATGAAGAAATAAAGGACGGCACAACAAACCAACCAACAACATGGAAATGAAGGAATAAAGGACGGCATAACAAACCAACCAACAACATGGAAATGAAGGAATAAAGGACGGCACAACAAACCAACAAACAACATGGAAATGAAGGAATAAAGGACGGCATAACAAACCAACCAACAACATGGAAATGAAGGAATATAGGACGGCATAACAAACCAATAAACAACATGGAAATGAAGGAATATAGGACGGCATAACAAACCAACCAACAACATGGAAATGAAGGAATAAAGGACGGCACAACAAACCAACAAACAACATGGAAATGAAGGAATAAAGGACGGCACAACAAACCAACCAACTTGGAAATGAAGGAATAAAGGACGGCACAACAAACCAACCAACTTGGAAATGAAGGAATAAAGGACGGCACAACAAACCAACCAACTTGGAAATGAAGAAATAAAGGACGGCATAACAAACCAACAAACAACGTGGAAATGAAGGAAGAAGGAAAGGTTGGAGAGAACTTTAGAATGAACAACCAATACGGATGTGAAGGAAAGCGTGCGCCGTCTATATGCATGTGTGGTTCAAAGTAACGTCTATTTACATAATAATGTGTGTCTTAAACATCATGCTCAAATTCAGATCATTTCATTTTCAAAGAAGCACATAAGAGCTGCGACAACTAAAGGGGACACGGAAGAAAACTGAACACCATGTACACATTGACAATCTTTTTACGATTTCAGATACAGAGATAAGTCTGTTCTACACGGACAGATAGGCGGAAAATGAAATGTATTCCAAGGAAAAGGAAAGACAGAAGGCCTTCATCTACCTGTTATCTGAACTTTCACCTTTTTCAACTCTATCGCTTTTCGCTTGCTGGCACTTCCTCCGTTCTGGCTCTTGGCATCCACGGCCTCCAGAGTAACTGCGTCAAAGTCTCTGTGCCCTGCAGCCTCGACCCTGACCTTGGCCCCAATGCTCAAGGACAAGAGACAGAGGCAGCACGTGACTCGCGTGACCCAGAAAGCCAGCTCCACTTGATCTTGTTTGCTTCAATACCACAGAAGTGTTCAGAGCGTGGACACACAGAAACACACACACACCACACACACACACACACACACACACACACACACCACACACACACACACACACACACGCACGCACGCACACACACAAACACACAGAGAGACAATACACACACACACACACGCACACACACACACACACACACACACACACACACACACACACACACGCACGCACGCACGCGGGCATGCACGCACGCACGCACACACACACACACACACACACACACCACACACACACAACACACACACAGAGGCACGGACGCACGCACGGACGCACGCATGCACACATACAAAGGATTAACTTCTTTTTGAGTAGTCAATCACATATCCAAGTGTGTGTGTGTGTGTGTGTGTGTGTGTGTGTGTGTGTGTGTGTGTGTGTGTGTGTGTGTGTGTGTGTGTGTGTGTGTGTGTTCATTGCTAGCAGTACAGTTGAGGTGGTCTGTTCAATGACAGCAGTAGCAGGATGCTGCAGATGTCTGCGCTCTCTCCATTCAAGGTTATGACAAGCGTCAGTATCGTCTTTCCCTTAAACTTTAGTTCAATGCGGGATGGGTGTGGGGTGGGGGTGGGGGGTTGATGTCTAAACAACAATGATTACTAGCAGGATATAAGGCAGTGGGTGATACCAGCGAGGCCTCCCCACTGCCTCAGGGGAAAGGTATCGTAGTGACTCCATCAGCAACACAGACAAGAATCAAGGGGACAGGCTAACTGCTCAACGGGTTCTGAATCAGATTGGCCACGATTGTTGCGAATGCCGGTTCTGTTGTTGTTGTTGTGGTTGTTGTTGTAACTCGCTCCCTACAACCCCTCCCCCCTCCTTTTTTTCCCCTCTGCTGACAGAGATCTTGTCTTCTAATCTCTCATAGTTTCAGTTTCAGTTTGAGTTTCATCATGGAGGTGTCAATGCGTATGAAATAAACCATTATACGCTGTACCACACCTGTCAAATTCTGTGGATTCACTGCGCTCTGTATTAAATTCTTTGAACATACAACCAGTGTCTGTCCACGCTATACGGATAGGAGGAAAGCCACAGACTAACGGGCAGATGGAGTGCCCTTGGCTGTAGAACCATCTAACCATGCCTCGCCGAAACCTACTCGATTCAATCAGAAAGTCAAGGAAACTAAATCAGACAGACACTCAATCATCCCTCCGTCGGTAAAAGTGCAATTTAAAAACACCCCATCCCACCCCTATCCTCACCTCTCTCCCCCTCTGGTCTCCTTTCCTCCGCTGCCCCCCCCCCCCCTCTCTCTCTCTAATTTGTTAATGACTAATTATATCATGATGAATGAATGTTGTGATCACTGACTTTATTGATGCATTGTCACTAACTGATTGATGTCCTAATACTTTTGATTTCTTGAAGCACTGTATCTACATGATGATAAATGTGTGCCCTGCCCTGGTAACTGTTGCTTATATTGATGTATTGTTGCTTGTTATTCAAATTTTATAGTAATGTTTAACATATATTATTTTGGAAAAAAAAATGGAAATATCATTCTCTCTCTCTCTCTCTCTCTCTCTCTCTCTCTCTCTCTCTCTCTCTCTCTCTCTCTCTCTCTCCGTATTTACGGCTGCGTATTGATGTATTGTCACTAAGTTTATAATTATAGTCTTGGGTAGTGTATGAACAGTTCAAGAAGAAGAAGAAGAAAAGATGAGGGGGGGGGGGGGGGGAGAAAGATTATGATGGCATTTCTTCTCTCTCTCTCTCTCTCTCTCTCTCTCACACACACACACACACACACACACACACACACACACACACACACACACATACACGCGCGCGCGCGCGTGCGCGCGTGCCCGCGCGCTTGCACACGCACACGCACACATACACACATCATGATAATAAGCGTTATGACTATTGACGCTAGGACGTTATTGTTGCTAACTGATAATTGATTGTAGTACTGCTCGTTCTTGTCTTGCTTTGTAACCACATCATATAACTGTTAAAGAAACAAAAAAAAATATTGATATTACTGATGCATTGTAGTTGTCTAATTATCATCCTTAGCAGCTTGCTGTATGTTAATATTTTACAAAAGGAATGTAACTCTCTCTCTCTCTCTCTCTCTCTCTCTCTCTCTCTCTCTCTCTCTCTCTCTCTCTCTCTCTCTCTCTCTCTCTCTTCGATAGGAGGATCGCTTATTCTATGTCTGTGTGTGCTGATTTTTTTTTTCTCTTCTTTGAAATTAATTTCTTTATTTATGTTTGTTGTTGCAATTGCTTTCTTTTTTCCCTTTAAAGTCATCTACGCCTTAAATGTTAATGGATGAACAACTCATCAAGTTTTAATGCATTTGTGAAGATATACATGTGAGTTTGTTGCAATTTTTGTAAGTCTTAGTCGCTAGTTATGCTTAGTAGTCGCTAGTCATGCTTAGTTAGTCCCTTAGTGGGGCAAGGGCCGGATGAAAAAAAAACATGTGTTTGCTTATCTGTTACCCTTGGAAATAAAGATCATCATCATCATCATCATCATCATCATCATCATCATCTCATCATCATCTCTCCTCTCTCTCTCTCTCTCTCTCTCTCTCTCTCTCTCTCTGTGCCAAAAGACACACTCTCTTTGTGGCCTCAACGACAATAACACAATCAGAAATTAGCACTTCATATTTATCAAGCATTTAAAGCACGGCAGATTGCTACAACTTGAATTTATATTTATGTATGTATATGTAATGATGTTTATATGTATTTGTTTTTGTTCCCCTCTTCCAAAGAGGGCCTTGGCCTTATGGAATAAAGATTTCATTTCATTTCATTTCATCTCTCTCTCTCTCTCTCTCTCTCTCTCTCTTCTCTCTCCTCTCTCTCTCTCTCTCTCTCTCTCTCGTTGTTGTTGCTGTTGTTGTTGTCGCTTCAAGTTCCTTTGTTTTCATTACCTTTGCTTTTAAAGTCACAAATGCCATATAAGATTGACTACATCTATGTATTGAAAATTGAAATTGAAATTGAATCTATGTATGTTATTTTCTTATCGTCAGTTTTTGTTTGTTTGTTTGTTTTCTGTTTTTTTGTGTTGTTTTTTGAAGTTATTATTGTACATTACTCTGCTTTGATTTTGTTTCCTGATTTCACCGTTAATATCAGTGCTTGCTTCTTGGTGGTGGTTGCTGTTGTTTGTTTGTTTGGTGTGTTGTCGCTTGCTTGTTTGTTTAATGATGTTTTCGTGCATACGTTGTGCCATTTAGTATTAGCTTCTAGATAGGCACGGTAAGGATGAAAATCGGCAAAGAAAGCCAGTAGTTTTACCGTTGTAAAATAAAGAATCGTTGTCATTGTCTGTTGTAAAATAAAGAGTCGTTGTCATTGTCTGTTGTAAAATAAAGAATCGTTGTCATTGTCTGTTGTAAAATAAAGAATCGTTGTCATTGTCTGTTGTAAAATAAAGAATCGTTGTCATTGTCATTGTTGTAAAATAAAGAATCGTTGTCATTGTCATTGTTGTAAAATAAAGAATCGTTGTTGTCACTGTCATTGCCTGTTGTAAAATAAAGAATCGTTGTCATTGTCTGTTGTAAAATAAAGAATCGTTGTCATTGTCTGTTGTAAAATAAAGAATCGTTGTCGTTGTCTCTGTCCACCTCGGTCAGGTTATTCATTGATCTCACTGGCTGTCGTCTGGGCCACAGACTAACCGAATAACTCATAGGCTTTTCTCCATGAAATGACAGAATCTCTGCAATCGATTTTTTGTCACTTAAGCCTGACTCTTGAAAGGGAAATAGGCGAATGTTGAATTCTGAGAACAACATAGTCACGCACTTTCCACGAGGGGGGTGAGATAAAACTGCACTCTCACCCATTCATCCGCCCATCTGTCCATCCGCTCTTTCGTCCACTCATTAACCCCCTCATCTGTCCATTCACCCACCAGCCCCCCCCCCCTCCCCGCCTCCCCCCTCCTTACCTCTCCATCCCCCACCACCATTGCGGACTGTTCCAAGAGACGGCAGCCATAGCCTGCAGGGCCAAGGTCACAGCCCAGAACACGACAGGGCCCAGGTCACGTGATGTCACGTCACTTCCTGCACAGGGCGCTGACGTCATTCTCTGGTGACGCAGCAGGATGAGGGAGAAGAGGTAACTTGGGATCAGGAGGCTCATAGTGAGCACGTGCACCCCGCACAGTCCCTCGTCCTGAAGACAGAAGGTTGAGATGACGATAGGAACGACATCGATGAGGATGAGGATGAGAAAGACGACAACGGCAATGGTGAGAAAGGTGACAACGATGAGGAGGACGAAGACTTCGACGACAATGATGGGAAAGATGACAACGATGATGATGAGAAGATGACAAGGATGGGAAAGATGACAACGATGATGATGAGAAGATGACAAGGATGGGAAAGATGACAACGATGATGATGGGAAAGACTTCGACGGGCTGATTTCTCGAGGAGAAAAATTACAATGAAGATGATAGGAAAGACGACGACGACAGTGTTGTGAAAGACGGCGGCGACGACGATCACAATGACGACAAGAATAGTGTTGAGAAAGACGACAACAACATGTTGAGGAAGACAACAACAATAGTGTTGAGAAAGACGACAACAACGATGATCAGAAAGACGACAGCGACGATGATGAGAAAGACGACAACAATTGTAATGAGAAAGACGACGAGGACGATGATAAGAAAGATGACAACGACGATAAAGAGAAAGATAATGACAATGATATGAAAGGTGACTACGACGATAATCATGATACTGGGACAATAGGGAGGGGAGGGGAGGGGAGGGGGGGGGGAGAAGAAAGAAGCCGACAATAACGATGGATGCAGCTGTGATGATGACGATAATTTTGGTAACGAGGACGAGGACGATAAGGTTGAAAGCAACAAAATGACGATCATAATGATCTCATGATCACACTCATGATGATTATGATGAAGAGCACATAATTATAACGATGATGATGAGTAAAGCGCTGATTGTGATGATAATGATGATCAATAAAATGACATTAAAGAAAATGATGACCTTAACAAAACAAAAAAAAAGTCTCTGTTGTGAAATTCGATTACATTTTGACAATGGGGTTGGGGAGAAAATGGTCAATTGAAAGTCTCCTCTCTCTCTCTCTCTCTCTCTCTCTCTCTCTCTCTCTCTCTCTCTCTCTCTCTCTCTCTCCACACATTCTTTTCTTCCCCTTCATTATTATTATTTTTATTTTCATTTATTTGTTGTTGTTTTTTTTCCATTTCTCTTCTATTTTCATTTGATGTTCCACTATAATTGCATGACCGCTTTGTTTGTTTGCTTGTTTGCTTTCTTACATTATTTCATTTCACTGCATGTTGTAGTCCCTACTCAAGGGCGAGGACTGGATGTAAAAAAAGCGCGTCAGCGCTTATCTATTATCCTCGTAAATAAAGAATTTTGTCTTGTCTTGTCTTGTCTTGTCTTCTCTCTCTGTCTCTCTGTCTCTCTCTGTCTCTGTCTCTCTGTCTCTCTGTATATCTCTCTCTCTCTTTCTCTCTCTCTTTCTCTCTCTCTCTCTCTCTCTCTCTCTCTCTCTCTCTCTCTCTCTCTCTCTCTCTCTCATACGCATGCATAGAACGAAGATGAAGACAAATTGAACATCCTTTCCCCAGTGGACAATTTTGATGAAAATGCATGCCTTTGCATCTTCCAATAATCCTGAAGTGTGCTCCTCTGGGGGGTGGGGGGTGGGGGTGGGGGGGGAGGGGGTGGGGGGTGGGGATTCAACTTGTCTTAATTCGTAATGTGTCACTAAGCACCTGTTGACGTTGATTTGATGTGGACTGTTCGAAATCTACCGATCATTGTATCTGTGAAACTGTTACCGCGCGCGCTTGCGTGTGTGTGTGTGTGTGTGTGTGTGTGTGTGTGTGTGTGTGTGTGTGTGTGTGTGTGTGTGTGTGTGTGTGTGTGTGTGTGTGTGTGTGTGAGTGTGTGTGTGTGTGTGTGTGAGTGTGTGAGTGTGAGTGTGTGAGTGTGTGCGTGTGAGTGTGTAAGTGTGTGTGTGTGTGTGTGTGTGTGTGTGTGTGTGTGTGTGTGGTGTGTGTGTGAGAGAGAGAGAGAGAGAGAGAGAGAGAGAGAGAGAGAGAGAGAGAGAGAGAGATTTCTATCTATCTATTTTGGTAGAGAAAAACGTGCCACGCAAACCATACAGTATAATGTCACTTTACATGGGTGACATTTTGTAATGCACTCTCTTCATGTACAAACCATACAGTATAATGTCACTTTACATGGGTGACATTTTGTAATGCACTCTCTTCATGTACAAACCATACAGTATAATGTCACTTTACATGGGTGACATTTTGTAATGCATTCTCTTCATGTACAAACCATACAGTATAATGTCACTTTACATGGGTGACATTTTGTAATGCATTCTCTTCATGTACAAACCATACAGTATAATGTCACTTTACATGGGTGACATTTTGTAATGCATTCTCTTCATGTACAAACCATACAGTATAATGTCACTTTACATGGGTGACATTTTGTAATGCATTCTCTTCATGTACAAACCATACAGTATAATGTCACTTTACATGGGTGACATTTTGTAATGCACTCTCTTCATGTACAAACCATACAGTATAATGTCACTTTACATGGGTGACATTTTGTAATGCATTCTCTTCATGTACAAACCATACAGTATAATGTCACTTTACATGGGTGACATTTTGTAATGCACTCTCTTCATGTACAAACCATACAGTATAGTCACTTTACATGGGTGACATTTTGTAATGCACTCTCTTCATGTACAAACCATACAGTATAGTCACTTTACATGGGTGACATTTTGTAATGCATTCTCTTCATGTACAAACCATACAGTATAATGTCACTTTACATGGGTGACATTTTGTAATGCACTCTCTTCATGTACAAACCATACAGTATAATGTCACTTTACATGGGTGACATTTTGTAATGCACTCTCTTCATGTACAAACCATACAGTATAATGTCACTTTACATGGGTGACATTTTGTAATGCACTCTCTTCATGTACAAACCATACAGTATAGTCACTTTACATGGGTGACATTTTGTAATGCACTCTCTTCATGTACAAACCATACAGTATAGTCACTTTACATGGGTGACATTTTGTAATGCACTCTCTTCATGTACAAACCATA
>CM065736.1:2915388-2922888 GCA_033310375.1 Conus canariensis | reverse complement strand
AGTCGATGCTTTTACAACAAAATTTAGTAAAAGTGCCTCATGTGTTTGTGGACAGAGCATCACAATTAATCATATTATCTCATGTGCCGCTATCAAACAATTTATACCCATGCTTTCTACATATACTATTAGAAATATTTTCGAATCACCAGTATTAACCTATGAATTCTTTCTTTCTTTATCAAAGAGTCCAATGTGTAAGTACTTATAGTTTCTTACATTTATTATCTCATACTTATGAGGTTACTCTTAAGTGAGTCAAACATTTACCTACTACTAAATGTACATAAAATATACGAAAGGACCATCTTCATCCGTCCTCTACCTCTCACTGTTCTCTCCCATATCAAAACCATTTGTAGTGTTCTAGCTTTATCATGAGGGTTTTGTTTGTTTGTTTGTCTGTCTGTTTTTCTTGATGTAATTTTTTGGTGTGTGTTTTTGTTTTTCGTCTAATATCACCTACAGTGGATAGACGTTAAATTTGAAACTATCTAACACAGAAGCGGCAACAATGTTTGTGCAGGTTTTCCTTGTTTGGGGTTTGTTTGTTGGGTTTTTTTCCTTTCAATAAAGAAAACGAGAACAAAAACTGAATGACACAGGAAAGGAGGAGCAAGCTGTTTATTAAGGAAGTGAAAGGAATAAGGTGAGAGAAAGATAGAGAGAAGCATATAGAGAGAGAGAGATTTCTAATAATTCTACCCACTAAGATTTTCCTCAGGGGACTTTAATGACAAAAATGTATGTTTTTGCGTGTGCGTGCGTGCGTGCGTGTGTGTGTGTGTGTGTGTGTGTGTGTGTGTGTGTGTGTGTGTGTGAGTGTATGTGTGTGTTGTGTGTGTGTGTGTGAGAGAGAGAGAGAGAGAGAGAGAGAGAGAGAGAGAGAGAGAGAGAGTCTGGTCTGGTGTGTGCCCTCTTTGTTTATTTATGAATATCATTTTGTGTGGGGATGGTTTACTATAAGCACCAATATACATTCAGTAACACGCATGGTATGGAAACGGACACAGATACAGGGGCCATGCAAGCTCCAGTGCTGAGGGAAACCCATTGTCTTAGTCCAGACTGGAATAGGATTCCATGCTTTAGTTCCTTCAGGTGCTCGGTGGATAACACAAAGCTGTTGGGTACACTGATACCCATCAACAGGCCACACGCCACAATTAGGGTTTTGCACTAAAACTGGCAAGGAGACCTCACATCGGTGAGGGGGCTCGGTGCGTCATTACAGCTGTCGAGAGGAAGAGCCCGAAACAGCGACGCATTCTCTCCTGATGATCTCCACGCCAGAGTCCGGTCTACGGAGCTTTTGACTGTCACGCAGCACAGGTAGCTGTTTTCATCTATCCATGTAAGCGTTTTGGGACCACACACCACAATTAAGATTTTGCATTAAAACACTGTTAAGTCCAATCAAACGTTTGGAGGCCTATCATCAATTTGAGCCAGCATGTAATGGTAAAAAAAACCCTGATAATTAATCAAAAGATCAACTCCCCACCGATTACTTCCCTTGTTTGGGGGAATTTTCACCGATGAAATCATAACCGTTCTCCCAATACATGACCTTCCCCTTAGCTGAGGCACATTTCAGGCCTTTGCTTTCACCGGTGATCCTATCTCTGCGTCAGCTTGAAGCACTTAAACAGTCCCATGCCTTTGATTGTCATCTGTCTGCTTGAAAAACCACGTGGCCATAGGAAACAAAATGGGGAGAATCAACTTTCAGACACAATAAAAAAAATTCTCAAAACAATCTGATTGCGCCAGTCAACATATATTCGATTCCTTATGCAAAACTTTGGGCATACATTTTGGTTGCACCACAAACCCCATTTCCATCAACTCCTTCGTCCGAGCCCTCCTATCTCTCTACTCACGTCCCTAGCGATTCCCATTCCCACCTCACACCTTTCCTCCCACTAATCCCCCCCCTATCCCCGCCGCACCCTCCCCCACCCCTCACCTCTACCGTTTATCCTCCTACTCCCCCCCTCCCCCGTCTTACCTCTCACAACAACTGCCTTGTGAGTAACTGTAACATCTTGATTGTTCCTCCCCTTCCACACTACATCATCCTGTGACCTCAAGCCATCTTTGATTTTCCTCATCCCCTCCCACACTATCACCGTACCTCAAAGCCATCTGTTGATTGTCTCTCCCCTCCACACTACATCATCCTGTGACCCACCTCTTATTCCTCCTCACATATCATCTGTACCTCAAGCCATACGTATGTTCTCTCCCCTCCACACTCATCATCCTTGACCTCAAAGCCATCTGTATGTTCTCACTTCACACTATCACTTGTGACCTCAACATCTGTTTGTCTCCCCTCCACGCTATCATCATCCTGGACCTCAAAGCATCTGTTGATTGTTCTCTCCCCTTCCACACTATCATCATCCTGTGACCTCAAAGCCATCTGTTGATTGTTCTCTCCCCTCCCACACTATCATCATCCTGTGACCTCAAAGCCATCTGTTGATTGTTCTCTCCCTCCCACACTATACATCCTGTGACCTCAAAGCCATCTGTTGATTGTTCTCTCCCCTCCCACACTATCATCATCCTGTGACCTCAAAGCCATCTGTTGATTGTTCTCTCCCCTCCCACACTATCATCCTGTGACCTCAAATCCATCTGTTGATTGTTCTCTCCCCTTCCACACTATCATCATCCTGTGACCTCAAAGCCATCTGTTGATTGTTCTCTCCCCTCCTCACTATCATCCTGTACTCAATCATCTTTGATGTCTCTCCCTCACACTACATCATCTGTACTCAAAGCATCTGTTGATTGTTCTCTCCCCTCCCACACTATACATCCTGTGACCTCAAAGCCATCTGTTGATTGTTCTCTCCCCTCCCACACTAATCATCCTGTGACCTCAAAGCCATCTGTTGATTGTTCTCTCCCCTCCACACTATCATACCTGTGACCTCAAAGCCATCTGTTGATTGTTCTCTCCCCTCCCACACTATCATCATCCTGTGACCTCAAAGCATCTGTTGATTGTTCTCTCCCCTCCCACACTATCATCATCCTGTGACCTCAAAGCCATCTGTTGATTGTTCTCTCCCCTCCCACACTATCATCATCCTGTGACCTCAAAGCCATCTGTTGATTGTTCTCTCCCCTTCCACACTATCATCATCCTGTGACCTCAAAGCCATCTGTTGATTGTTCTCTCCCCTCCCACACTATCATCATCCTGTGACCTCAAAGCCATCTGTTGATTGTTCTCTCCCCTCCCACACATCATCATCCTGTGACCTCAAAGCCATCTGTTGATTGTTCTCTCCCCTCCCACACTATCATCATCCTGTGACCTCAAAGCCATCTGTTGATTGTTCTCTCCCCTCCCACACTATCATCATCCTGTGACCTCAAAGCCATCTGTTGATTGTTCTCTCCCCTCCCACACTATCATCATCCTGTGACCTCAAAGCCATCTGTTGATTGTTCTCTCCCCTCCCACACTATCATCATCCTGTGACCTCAAAGCCATCTGTTGATTGTTCTCTCCCCTTCCACACTATCATCATCCTGTGACCTCAAAGCCATCTGTTGATTGTTCTCTCCCCTCCCACACTATCATCACCTGTGACCTCAAAGCCATCTGTTGATTGTTCTCTCCCCTCCACACTATCCATCCTGTGACCTCAAAGCCATCTGTT
Organism: Conus canariensis; assembly: GCA_033310375.1. Lineage (NCBI taxonomy): Eukaryota > Metazoa > Mollusca > Gastropoda > Neogastropoda > Conidae > Conus > Conus canariensis. The sequence goes on along the minus strand of CM065736.1, from coordinate 2,919,205 downwards.
GATTGTTCTCTCCCCTCCCACACTATCATCATCCTGTGACCTCAAAGCCATCTGTTGATTGTTCTCTCCCCTCCACACTATCATCATCCTGTGACCTCAAAGCCATCTGTTGATTGTTCTCTCCCCTCCCACACTATCTCATCCTGTGACCTCAAAGCCATCTGTCAAAGCCATCTGTTGATTGTTCTCTCCCCTCCCACACTATCATCATCCTGTGACCTCAAAGCCATCTGTTGATTGTTCTCTCCCCTTCCACACTATCATCATCCTGTGACCTCAAAGCCATCTGTTGATTGTTCTCTCCCCTCCCACACTATCATCCTGTGACCTCAAAGCCATCTGTTGATTGTTCTCTCCCCTCCATCACTTATCATCCTGTGACCTCAAAGCCATCTGTTGATTGTTCTCTCCCCTCCCACACTATCATCATCCTGTGACCTCAAAGCCATCTGTTGATTGTTCTCTCCCCTTCCACACTATCATCATCCTGTGACCTCAAAGCCATCTGTTGATTGTTCTCTCCCCTCCCACACTATCATCATCCTGTGACCTCAAAGCCATCTGTTGATTGTTCTCTCCCCTCCCACACTATCATCATCCTGTGACCTCAAAGCCATCTGTTGATTGTTCTCTCCCCTTCCACACTATCATCATCCTGTAACCTCAAAGCCATCTGTTGATTGTTCTCTCCCCTCCATCACTATCATCCTGTGACCTCAAAGCCATCTGTTGATTGTTCTCTCCCCTCCCACACTATCACCATCCTGTGACCTCAAAGCCATCTGTTGATTGTTCTCTCCCCTTCCACGCTATCATCCTGTGACCTCAAAGCCATCTGTTGATTGTTCTCTCCCCTTCCACACTATCATCATCCTGTGACCTCAAAGCCATCTGCTGATTGTTCTCTCCCCTCCCACACTATCATCATCCTGTGACCTCAAAGCCATCTGTTGATTGTTCTCTCCCCTCCCACACTATCATCATCCTGTGACCTCAAAGCCATCTGCTGATTGTTCTCTCCCCTCCCACACTATCATCATCCTGTGACCTCAAAGCCATCTGTTGATTGTTCTCTCCCCTTCCACACTATCATCATCCTGTGACCTCAAAGCCATCTGTTGATTGTTCTCTCCCCTTCCACACTATAATCCTTTGACCTCAAAGCCATCTGTTGATTGTTCTCTCCCCTTCACACTATCATCATCCTGTGACATCAAAGCCAAGTTGTATGTGTTTGCGAGAGAGCAAAAGGCGGATATACCAATACACAAGAGCTGAATACAAACATCCATGTAAGGAAACGTGTGTGTGTGTGTGTGTGTGTGTGTGTGTGTGTGTGTGTGTGTGTGTGTGTGTGTGTGTGTGTGTGTGTTGTGAGAAGAAGAAGAAGAAGAAAGCAGGCATGCCATAAATTGTTACAGGAGTGAAGAAGGAGGTAAAGAGACAGAAAAAAGAAAGAAAGAAAAAACCAAAGACCCCCAAGAACATGAAAACAAAGGGACAGCCAAAGAAAGGGAAAGAAGGGAAGAAATTACTGGCTAATAATTCCAGGGACAAAGAATTCCAGGGACAAAGAATTCATGTTGGAAAACAAAAGCCCACCCCTCTCACTTTCTGCCCCCCCCCCTCTCTCTCTCTCTCTCTCTCTCTCTCTCTCTCTCTCTTGCTCCTCCTGTATCCCCAATCAGCAGCTATCATTCTTTGTTCAAGTCATGTTCATCGTAGATGTGATGACTTGGGGGTGGGTTGGTGTGTCCTCTAGGGGAAGGACCTAAAATATTTTCTCTTTGAGAATTATGTTAAAATTTCACTTCCACCCTCTATCTAACTAGTGGTGAAAGGAGCAACTTTCCAGTGCTAGTCATTGACAGAAATTTTTATTTTCTGAGACTGTTAAAAAAACTCAATAGTGGCTCAGAGAGGTTTCCTTAGGCTTGTACTCTTAAACGTACTTGTAGCTCCCAGAGACAAAACTAGAGAGAAGTTCAAACATTCAACACTGAATGAACAACAAAGAATTGACACAAGTTAAGTGAACTTTGACATGTCAACTTTACTTGCTTACACACGGGTAAGTAGTTTAAGTTAGTTAACAACAGACTTGTCTGTCCTATAGGCAGATATTTGGTTCTTACTGTTTCATCATTAAGTGAGGGAAAGTTCTGAATGAGTTGAGTTGAACTGAAGTCCACTTGGAATAACGGGACTTAACTAAAGTCGGAGAGGATAGTCGATCTCTCTCTTGTGGCTGGTGACTGATCCTGCTGTGTAGACCTGTTGCTGTAGTGCTGGGCTGTGGTGTGTCTTTACAACCTGTCTTGCCCAGGGTATGTAGCGTAGCCACAGTATGTAGCGTAGCCATGGTATGTAGCATAGCCATGGTCCCAGGTCTGTGATAAGAGAACCTGATCTGTAGTTAAGTAGCTGAAAGTCTGGCTTGTCGAATTCAAACATTTGTCCTCTACTACTTTTCAGAAGAGGTGTGCAAACTCAGCCAACAAAGGATTAATCTAGTGTAGAGTTTCTACTAAGATTATAACTCTCCACTTTTGTTTAGAGGTTGAGTGAAGTTTACAAAAGGGTAGGAGACAGTAATACAATGCTAAACAATTTTAGTCAAATAACTCTTCAATATTTTCTTAGGAACTGAATTACATTGACTTGGAGTACACTTAGCCCAAGTACTTATGTTGGTAGACAAAGTCATACACTACAAAGCATTCCAACAATCACCAGTATTCATAAATCAACTAAGCAGTTTTCACCTAGTACTTGCATACTGTCTTTCTGATAAAAGTTTATTTTTCAGTTATCATCTGGCAAAGATCAGATTGTACACAAAGAATAGTGGGCATATTGGTAACAAAGAATCATAACCACATGGTAATAGCTTTTACGACATGGTGGCAAACAAACTGTCACAACCGAATACTCATTCATCACTTTGATAATTGTCATCAAGTATTAGCACAAAGTTACACTGTTAAACCACATGGCATACCTACAGTCAATGCATAGATTCAAAATGTAGAAACATAGTTTCAACTTACATTTCTGCGAAAACAGTGAAACTTAGTCTTGCGGATAGAGTAGAGCAAGATAAGCATTCACTGGTTTCCTCTTCGTCTTTCATGCTTCGCATACAGCCGGTCTGAAGAACAGTGAAGGTGCAACACTCTGTGTCTTCTATTTGTATGCTAAACTGTCAAATCGGGTTTCTGATCTGGCTGACAGGGTGTCACTCAAGATGAGGAAAGGAAGAGGGGGAGGGTTTTGTTCGTTCCTCCCACCAGTCACCAAGGATTGGACTAGTTGCGAACGTTTGAACTACACCTGTGCCTTGGCACCTGGATCAATGTATGATAATTCACAAAGCGCAGTGGAAGAACGCATGCTAATTAAGCGCTGGTTAACACAATTTCGTCACACCAGCCATGCACATGACTGTCAGGTGTGGGTGGTGGGTATGGAGGGAGGGGAAGTTAGCAAAGAGAAGTCCCTGCCTTTGTGTCAACCCGACATGATCTCTGCACACGAGCTATGAGAGAGGGGATGGAAATGGGGAAGGGAGAGAGATGGGCAATAGACTGTGCAATTGACATCATCTTAGTCAGTAGCACATGTTGCTAAGATGGGCTGTCTGCTTGTTTCAAAGTGTTTCCCACCAATGGCGGGGAGTGGGAGGGGGGAGACGGGAGACATTGTTAGGATGTGACGTAAACTGGTCGTGTGATATTTTCGCTACATTAGGGAGACAAGGAGGGGTTGGAGGGTGAGAGGGGAGAGTTGGCACAGATTAAAACAGATTTGAAACCAG
>CM065736.1:2907888-2910388 GCA_033310375.1 Conus canariensis | reverse complement strand
GCAAATCGATAAGTCATTATCCGTCAGGTCTGAGTCCATGCTAACGGAACAAGACAACATATAGGGGGTTAATTCTTGGCATACAGCAAATCCATAAGTCATTATCCGTCAGGTCCGAGTCCATGCTAACGGAACAAGACATAACAGATAGGGGGTTAACTCTTGGCATACAGCAAATCGATAAGTCATTATCCGTCAGGTCTGAGTCCATGCTAACGGAACAAGACATAACAGATAGGGGGTTAACTCTTGGCATACAGCAAATCGATAAGTCATTATCCGTCAGGTCTGAGTCCATGCTAACGGAACAAGACATAACAGATAGAGGAAAGATCCCAGGAGACTGAGGAGTGTTGTTGCTCTTCTTCTTCTTCTTCTTCTTCTTCTTCTTCTTCTTCTTCTTCTTCTTCTTCTTCTTCTTCTTCTTCTCAAACACAAACCCCAGATGCGCTGCCGAAGGCTGCTGTACGTCGGAGGCCCTCCAGAGATCCATAGAGCTTCTCCCTCGTCGATGTGTCGGCAGGCCAGGTCTCTGCTCTTAACTTTTGATGTGTTGGACAGTCCTGCAGGAAGTGTTCCACAGTCATTTGGGATTGTACCACATGGGCACCCTGAAGACTCGCCAATGTGGAAACTTTGTGAACATGTGGTGTTGGAGTCTGGAGTACCCTGTCCTCAGTCTCACGATGCTCTCTTGGTCTGGTCTGGGCAGCAGGTAGTATGCATCGTTCTTGTTGAAGTCTAGGAGATGCTCAAGCTGTCTTCTTTTCTGGTTCTCCTTGATAATGCTTTTGGCCTCTTCAGGAGGGGTGGAGGATGAGTGGGAGGAGCTGGTCCAACTCTACTATGGTCACACGAGAACGACAATACGTTAAGGCGTGCGGCCAAAATACTAGTGTTTGTCTTGCACGCCAGCAGATTCGATCTCATAATGCTTCACCGTGACCTCGGTGACCTTTACCACTGAGCCGAAGAGAAAGCTTGAAACAGGTTAAACGGGTGCATCCATTTACATGCGCTTGCATTCATGCACGTACCACATGCACAGAGATATCACTCACGTATGGACAGTGACAGAGACAGAGACAGAGACGCGCGCACGCACACACACACACACACACACACACACACACACACACACACACACACACACACACACACACACACACAACATATTATATTTATATATATTATATAATAATCATCATATATTATATATATATATATATTGTGTGTGTGTAGTGTGTGTTGTGTGTGTGTGTGTTTAGAGAGAGAGAGAGAGATAATTAAGATATAGGTACACACACACCACACACACACACACACACACACAACACACACAACACACACACACACACACATCCAGGCATATGCGCACACAAACACTTACATGCATACGCGGCTCATGGCGTTCTATCTCTCTCTCTCTCTCTCTCTCTCTCTCTCTCTCTCTCTCTCTCTCTCTCTCACACACACACACACACACACACACACACACACACACACACACACACACACACACGAGCGCGCGCGCACGTACACGCACACGCACATGCACACATACACTCTCTATCTCTGTCTCTCTGTCTCTGTCTCTGTCTCTCTCTCTCTCTCTCTCTCTCTCTCTCTCTCTCTCTCTCTCTAACGCAAAAAATTGCATCGGGTTTAGCACCACAAACTCTTCAGTCTGAATTTAGCATAAACCCAAGGTACTCAACCAAATTCCAGGTTCAGACACCTAGAATAGATCTATTTAAATCAAGCTTATCTTACTCAGGTAGCATGGTTTGGAATTCACTTCCACTACATTTCCGATGTACTCAAATTACAGAATCCTTCAGGGAAAAACTAATTACACATTTCACAGCAGACCATTGCTATTAGGGACAAAATACATATACCAGGCCACACCCTCTGTTTTGCTACATAATAAACTGATACGCCGTTTCCTTTCCACTGATGTTTTTAAAACCAGATAATGATAAATGAGAGATATGGTTACTATCGGTTTTATTAATGATTGAAATTATAGTATGATGAATGACTGTTGTGGTCGCTGGTTTTATTGGTGCATTGTCACTAATTGATGTTTTAATACTTTGATTTCTTCGAGCACTGTAACTGCAAGGAAAAAATGTGTGTCCGGATTACTGTTGATCATATTGATGTATTGCTCTTTATTCAAATTTATAGTAATGTTTAGCATGTGATATTTTGGATAGAAAAATGGAATTATAATCTCTCTCTCTCTCTCTCTCTCTCCTCTCTCTCTCTCTCTCTCTCTCTCTCTCTCTCTCTCTCTCTCTCTCTCCGTTAATTACGGCTGCGTTTCGATGGATTGTCGCTTAATCAATAATTATAGTTTTGGGTAGTGTATGAATGGTCAAGAAGAAAACAAAAAAAGATGGAAGGGGAAGGTAAATTATAATGGCATCTCTCTCTCTCTCTCTCTCTCTCTCTCTCTCATCACACACACACACACACACACACACACACACAC
>CM065736.1:2892888-2902888 GCA_033310375.1 Conus canariensis | reverse complement strand
CACTCGATGATTAACGTATCCACTTACCACTGTGCGGTGTTTGCTGTGTTGACTGCTCGTGTGTCTGCTGCGTGTGTGATGTGTGTGTGTGTTGTGTGTGTGTGTGTGTGTGTGTGTGTTGTGTGTGTGTGTGTGAGCGTGCGTGCGTGCGTGCGTGCGTGCATGCGTGCGTGCGTGTGTGTGTGTGTGTGTGTGTGTGTGTGTGTGTGTGTGTGTGTGTGTGTATGTGTGTCTGTGTGTCTGTGTCTGTGTGTGTCTGTGTCTGTGTGATGTGTTGTGTGTGCGAGCGGCGCGCGCGCGCGCGCGCGCGCGCGCGCGTGTGTGTGTGTGTGTGTGTGTGTGTGTGTGTGTGTGTTGTGTGTGTGTGTGTGTGTTTCTGTGTCTGTGTGTGTCTGTGTCTGTGTCTGTGTCTCTGTGTCTGTGTGGTGTGTATGTGCGAGCGCGTGCGCGAGTGTGTGTGTGTGTGTGTGTGTGTGTGTGTGTGTGTGTGTGTGTGTGTGTGTGTGTGTGTGTGTGTGTGTGTGTGTGCTTTGAATCAGAATTAGTATTTTATCATGTTTTTTTTTTCTGTAATATGCGCTTTGGGCTCTTGCGAGGTAAAGCGTTCTATAAATATCCTTTTACATTACATTACATTACATTTCATTCAATCCCATTACATCATATTTCATTTCATTCCATTACATCACATTCCATTACATCCAAATGCATCACATCCAATTCCATCCTGTGACATCACATGTCATTCAATCCCTCAACATTACTTTCTACACCACGGCTTCTGATAACCCCAGATCTTTATTTTGCTCCCAGCCATATACATCACATTCCATTTCATCTCCTCTGTATATCCCTTACGCCTCCACTACATTCCATGACCACTGCATTAATAGTTTACATTACATAACACAGTGCAATAAGAGGTTTAAGTACATTTGGAATCACTACATGGTAATATACAATGTCATAGCTCTGGATTCGGAGTTAATTTAGTATGTAAGGTGGGGGGCAGGGGTGCAAAATATACAGACAAACAAACGTAGTATATTCTAATAAGCATTTTAAATATATCCAGTTTATACAGTGAGGAAATTCAATGGTATATAAGGACGAAACACTTCAAGAGGGTCCTCGTTTAGGCCCATTTATGATTCCGTTCCGCCTCATTAAATAATAATTTTTTTCAGTCGATTTCATGAACTGATATTCCATTTCTTACCTTGATGTCATATTCAATTTCATCCCATGACGTCACACTCACGTCCACCCTATCAAAGCCATTCAGTTTCATCCCATTAAAAAGATTTTAATTCCCGCCATTTCATTCCTTTCCATTCCACCCCATTACAATACATTTCACTCAATGCAATGCTATACATTCACATAACATCCCATGCCATGCCATTTTATTCCATGCCATTACATTACATTTCACTCCGTGCAATGCTATGCAATCACATCACATCCCATGCCATGCCATTTTATTCCATGCCATTACATTACATTTCACTCAGTGCAATTCTATGCAACCACACCACATCCCATGCTGTGCCATGCCATTTATTCCATGCCATTACATTCTGCCCCGTTCCACACCATGCTTTGCCATTTCATCCCACAAACATCTCGTGCCATTCCAATCCATAACAGTGATGTCCCTTTATTCCGTTACATAGCATGCCGTTCCACCTAAGCATTTCACATTCTACCTCATTCCTTTCAATTCCATTACATTCCGATGCCATCGCATTTCACTATGTTCAAATCTCATTCCATCAAAATAATCACATTCCAGTTCGTGCCAGTAGACCGCATTCCATTGCATGTCATCAATATACATCATATTCCATCACATCCCATTCCATCCCTTTCCATCCTATTCCATTCCGTCCTATGTGTGAGTGAGTGAGTGAGTGAGTGAGTGAGTGAGTGAGTGAGTGAGTGACTGTGGTGTGTGTGTGTGTGTGTGTGTGTGTGTGTGTGTGTGTGTGTGTGTGTGTGTGTGTGTGTGTGTGTTGCACTGGTATATGGTTGCTGTGCTGTCGAAAATGAATTTTCCATCTTAGGGACAAATAAAACTGTTATCTGTTATCCATTCCATTCCATCGCATTCCATTCCATCAAATTATCTTACATTCTGCTTCACATTCCATATATCGCCACTGCATCCTGTTACAACCTATTCCTTTCACCCATACCCACCAACGCCCATTCCACCTCCATCCACGTACACCACATCCGTTCCATCCCCTGACATTAATCCACTTCATTCCACAACGTGACATTCTATCAAATCCACATTCGTTTCATACTTGACATGAGTATGTTCCATAACGGAGTGCAGGACCGAGTTGAGACATTTGAATTACTATATGCCCAATGTACAGTCATTTGGAATTACTACATACAATGACGTCATTTCTAAGGACTACATGACATGTACAGATCATTTGGAAATTTGACTACATGACAATGTACAGATCATTTGGAATTACTACATGACAATGTACAGATCATTTGGAATTACTACATGACAATGTACAGATCATTGATCTAGACAATTACAGAGTATGTCATTCAAATGTCATCGCACGATTCTTGATAGTGATGTACGTACTTTGCTTGAGGGGGGTCAGCTGGAATTCACTAATCAGCTGCAGCAACACTATTAAATATACCAGCTTTCAGAGAGGAAACGCCCAAACTGATATGCGGATGAGTCAACTCGCATTTAAAACACCAAACATTCCTTCCATCTACATTTACGATCCACCTGAATCTATGCTACCCATTCTCAAATTCCGTTTCAATTTTGGGGAAATGCCAACCATTTATGCGATTGAACATTCTGCATTTATTCATACATAATTCATCCATTACATCACATTCCATGTATCCAACATTGCATTCCATTCCATCCATAATCACATTCATCATCCCAGTTGCATCATATTCATCCATCAGCATCATATATTCCATCCCAATTTCATATCCATCATTCAATACATCACATTCATTCGCCCATCATCATATTATCATTCATACATCACTTCCATTCCATCCCAATACATAATTGCATATCCATAATCACATTCCACATCTACATCATATATCCATTCCATACATTCCATCCATCCCATACATCATATTCATCCTCTCAATCATCAATTCCTTCATAATCAATTCAATCATTCATCCCATCTCAATACATCACATTCCATTCCATCCCAATACATTGCATTCCATTCCATCCCAGTACATCACATTCCATTCCATCCCAATACATCATATTCACAATCCTAATACATCACATTCCATCCAATACATCACATTCCATTCCATCCCAATACATCACATTCCATTCCATCCCAATACATCATTCCATTCCATCCATACATCACAATCTAATACATCACATTCCATCCCAATACATCACATTCCATTCCATCCCAATACATCACATTCCATTCCATCCCAATACCATACATCCATTCCATCCAATACATCACATTCCATTCCATCCAATGCATCACATTCCATTCCATCCCAATGCATCACATTCCATTCCATCCCAATCATCACATTCCATTCCATCCCAATCATCAATTCCATTCCATCCCAATACATCACATTCCATTCCATCCCAATACATCAATTCCATTCCATCCCAATAATCATATTCCATCCATCCCAATATATCATATTCCATCCATCCCAATATATCATATTCCATCCCATCCCGATACATCGTATTCCATTCCATCCCGATACATCGTATTCCATCCCATCCCAATACATCACATTCCATTCCATCCCACTACATCTAATTCCATTCCATCCCAATACATCACATTCCATCCCATCCCCATACATCATATTCCATCCCATCCCAATACATCACATTTCATCCCAATACATCATATTCCATCCCATCCCAATATATCATATTCCATCCCATCCCAATATATCATATTCCATCCAATCCCAATACATCACATTCCATTCCATTCCCAATATACATCACATTCCATTCCATCCCAATACATCACATTCCATTCCATCCCAATACATCACATTCCATTCCATCCCAATATATCATATTCCATCCAGTCCCAATACATCACATTCCATCCCATCCCAATATATCACATTTCCATTCCATTCCAATACATCACATTCCATTCCATCCCAATACATCACGTTTCATCTCATCCCATTACACCACCTTCCATTACTTCCCCATACATCATATCCCATCGCATTTCATTACGTCACATTCCATCCCATCCCAATAACATCACATTTCATTCCATCCCAATTACATCACATTTCATCCCATCCCAATTACATCACATTTCATCCACCCCAAATTTACTCACATTTCACTCCATCCAATACATCACATTCAATGGCATCCCCTTCCTTTACATTCTTTTACATTGTATTACACTTCATTACCTTTAGCTTTATATTTTCACAATACATTGAATTGCATTCCATTCCAGTACATCACATTCCATTCCATCCAAATACAGCACAATCCGTTCCACTCCACGCCGTGAAATCACTTTACATTCCATTATAATCACACTCCGCCCCGTTTCGTTACGTGACATGACGTAACACCCTGTAACAAAGTCTACACAATCCATCTCCATTTCATCTCCAGTCCATCTTATTTGTTTCACGCCAGTACATCATATGCCATTTCATCACATTACATGTCTTCCATTCCATTCCATTCCATTACATAGCATTCCAAACCATTCCATTCCACCACATTCCATTCCATGCCGTTAGACCATGTTTATTGCTGTATGTTACATAATACTGTGCAATGACAGAGTTGGGGTCATTTAGAACCAATATATAGCAATGCACCATTTCGTAAGTCAGCATCCATAATAAACAATTATAACAGATTTAAATGTGTTCAATGTCCCATGGGGGGTGGGCGGGGTTGGGAATCAGAAGGGGTGCTCAAGACATAGACCCAAAACAAGATTGAGTTTGTGGAAGTTTTAACTGCTGAGGGGTAGACATAACGACTACCGGATTTAAACAGGTCACTCAGCTAGAAATAGCACTTACTGCCAGCTGCTCGCCCCCAAGGACAAAACTGACAAACTGGACAAGTCTGGAGTGATCTACCAAATAGACTGTCGTGACTGTGAAGAGAACTATGTCGGGGAAATTGAGAGAAACCTTCAAAAACGCTTGACAGAGCACAAAAGGGAATCATCACCAGTAGGCGCCCACCTACACGCCCAGCAACATCAGTTCGATTATGAAAACATCAGCGTTCTCGACCGTGACAACAGATGGTTTCAGCGTGGGGTGAAGGAGGCTATACATATTGCCGCCAACAACCCCACACTCAACCGGGACCGGGGTAGACACACCTTGCCATCGGTGTACAACACCCTCATTGTTCAGTCACATGACCAGGGTTCGACCCGTGGTCGTGTGCACTGAACGCCAGTTCACCCAGTAGCCACACCACCGCTGAAGAAGACGGACGGAGGTCTGTCGAAGCTCCAAGTAAGTGCTATTCCTAGCTGAGTGACCTGTTTAAATCCGGTAGTCATTAAGATTGAGTTTGTTTTTGAAAAATAACTTGTGAAATAGACCCAGCTTTTCGAAGAGGGAAAAATCAATGTATATTATAAAGGCTGAACATTACAATTGGAGGGTATATTCCATTTTATCCCATCTCCATCTCCATCTCAACTCACTGATTTACATTTCATTCCATGGCGTCAATGGATAGTCTGTTCTCTCCGTTGGCATTACGATGAATTCCATCTTGTGATATCCCTTTCCATTCCATCCCATGACGTCACATCTCATTCCATCTCATCACGTCATGTTCCTTTTTACACCCATGACATCACAAATCTTTCCAGTTCATGGCATCACATTTCATTCCATTCCATCCAGCAACATTACATTCCATTTCTAGGCTTTCCAAAAAAAAAAAAAAAAAAAAAAAATCTATTGGATTGTCCTCCTTTCCAACCCATGACATCATTACAGTTCGTTACATTTCATCCCATTCCATCTCATATCGCTTTCTGTTCAGCCCCAGTATGTCTCCATTAGCTTCTTTCCGTTACATTAACAGATTTGCTACATCATATGGTGCAACGACAGTCGAAGTCATTTGGAACTGATACACGACAATGAACAATGTCGTAAGCCGCTGTTTCGAATGAACCCTCGCAGCAGAATGTCAGCATATTGACTGTCCATCGGTGAGTGTTACACACTAAGAAAAAGGATCATACTACAATAAGCATTTAAAGTAGATCCAGGTATTGGAAGAGGGATCATCAACGTCATCGCATTGAAGGCGAAACGTTACGAATCAACAGAATGCCATTTCAAACACACAAAGAACTGTTCAAAAGGGAGGTTAATAGGATCAGTGAAGTCACATTTTCTTTGTCTCATGCAGCAAAAGTCACAGTTGATATATTCAGTTTGATATATTCTTTATGCTCTGTTTTAAACACTATGTTTAAGGAGTCTAATGCTCATATTGCGCAAGCGAAATCAATTAAAACTATTACACGTCAATCAGAAATCGTAGATATGATATCAGTGAGTCTACTTTCGAGATTAGATGACCAGTTACATTTGCCAGATTCTGTCTGTCTCTGTCTTTCTGTCTGTCTGTCTGTCTGTCTGTCTGTCTGTCTCTCTCTCTCTCTCTCTCTCTCTCTCTCTCTCTCTCTCTCTCTCTCTCTCTGTTACTGTTTGTCTGTCTGTCTGTCTTGCTTGCTTGCTGCAACTGCTGTAACTGTAAACTGTCTCTCTGCATGTGTGTGTGTGTGTGTGTGTGTGTGCGTGCGTGCGTGCGTGCGTGCGTGCGTGCGTACGTGCGTGCGTGCGTGCGTGCGTGCGTGCGCGCGCGCGTGTGTGTGTGTGTGTGTGTGTGTGTGTGGTGCGTGTGTATGTGTGTGTGTGTGTGTGTGTGTGTGTTTAAATGACTCCATTGTGTGTGTGTGTGTGTGTGTGTGTGTGTGTGTGTTTAAATGACTCCATTTTGTGTGTGTGTGTGTGTGTGTGTGTGTGTGTGTGTGGTGTGTGTGCATGCATGCATGTGTGCATGTGTGTGTGTATTTGTGTGTTGTTGTTGTTGTTGTTTTTAATACTCCAAGTACCTCCTCTCTATGCCTACCACAAACTCATACACTCTCCTCCGTCCGTCTTCCTCTCCCTCCTCTACCCTCACCCACCCACCCCCTACATTTGAACATCTGATGTCACCGACTACGAAAATACACTGCCTTAAAGGAATATATCAGAACAGTGTTAACAGAATGTGAAATTAACTGTTAATTAAACGATTAAGCATACGCTGCATAATGACTTCTGACAACAAAGTCTGAGAAACTCGTAATGTTGTGCTCAGCACATAGAACAGTTGTGTGAAGCACAGTAAGGTACCAGTGATCAGCCAGTCTGATGGATGAACGGTGAGGTTCAGTAGACATTGCCCTCAGTGTTGTTGCTGTCTCAGTATCTGCCACAGCGTTTTAACGAACAGCACCAAAGTATTTCACAGATTGTGGGCCCCCTACTCTAACAGGTGCACTGTATCCTAACAGCGGTCCCAAATAGAGTAAAGGGGGGGGGGGGGGGGGGGGGGCGGAATAGCTTTGTGGTAGAGCGCCGGGCTCGTAATCTTGATGATCCTGGGGTTGCGGGTTCGAATCTCCGCCGGGCCGTTTCAGTACAGAGGGATTATTCCCTCGGAGTTAACATTGGTTCTGACTCCATTTCTCATAGGCTATAAACCGAGGTTCCGTGTGTGAACGCACGCATAACATCTCGCTACTCACGTTTTAAAATCCCATCACCAACTTTAGGAACAGAAGGCCAGTTTGGCTGTTGGTATGGATGACACGTTACATATAGCATGCACCTTCCCCGAAGTTGGAATATGGCTGCCTTAATGGCGGGATAAAAAAAAACCGGTAATACACACAAAACTCCATTCCCTTTGTTGGGTAGATAGGATTAATTCTTGCCTGTCTATACAGGGAGTGTTCGCAGGAATATCAGCCTGCGTACGCAGGGGAAAAAAAAGAGTACTTTTGCCTTTATTTTCGACATTTTTGTAGATTAGTCACAAATATTGTATTGCAATTATTTCACTGAGTACAGAATCTACCGCAAAGAAAGAATTTTTAACCAGAAAACACGATTTCTGTAACGAAATACAGTAATGAGCCCTCTCCCACGTGATGAATGAATGAATGCATACCACAGTATGGTCTGCTATGCACGCGTTCAGGAAGACCTGGGTCAACGCCTCTGTCCCCATTATTCCTGGTCACTCACTATGAGAGAGAGAGGAGAGAGAGAGAGAGAGAGAGAGAGAGAGAGAGAGAGAGAGACCGTTTGCCCGTATTAACAGTATTTTCCAGCACGTGGGATTTTTTTTTTTCTGAAGGCGCGCACTGGCTGGAAGTGGAGTGACGGGCAACACGTGCCATGCGCGCCGCTGTGGCCACACACCACAATTAGGGTTTTGCACTAAAACACTGTATAATCCATGTAAGCGTTTTGTGGCCACACACCACAATTAGAATTCTGCACTAAAACACTGTATAATCCATGTAAGCGTTTTGTGGCCACACACCACAATTAGGATTCTACATTAAAACACTGTATAATCCATGTAAGCGTTTTGAGGCCACACACCACAATTAGGATTCTGCACTAAAACTCTGTATAATCCATGTAAGCGTTTTGTGGCCTACCATCAATTTGAGCCAGCATGTCATGTTAAACTGGTAATTGATCAAAAGAACAACTCCCTGCCCTTTTTTTTTTTTTTTTTTTTTGGGGGGGGGGGGGGGTGATTTTCACTGATGAAATCACACGCAGTCTTTAAATACATGACCTTCCCCTAAGCTGACGTCACATTTCAGGCCTTTGCACTCACCCGTGACACTATCTTTGAGCCAGCTCAAAGCGTCCAAACAGTCCCGTTCCTCTGACTTTGATCAGTCTGCTTGGAACCACCTGGCTTGTACCTTGATGGTTGTATGAAAGAAAATGAGAAGAATCAACTTTCACACACACACACACACACACACACACACACACACACACACACACACACACAAATTCCGAAAACAATCTACTTGCGCCAGTCTATAAATACTCGACTCCTTAAGCAAGGTCTTGATGCATTAATGTTTGGTGTGCAGCCTGTGGCAAAGAAAGAGTGGGCTACGTTGGCAAGGGAGTGTTTCGTCGCTGTTAGCTTACGGACAGCTGGTAGCGTTAGGGGCCCACACACGATGGTCATCAGCTCTCTGGGAAACCGGTGTCTTCGTGCATTTTATACTACACCGAACACTGACACGGCTCATAGATTCTTTAACGTGCATTTCTTGTCTGATGACGTATACACACAAATGGGGAGGGGGTGGACGGGGTTGAGGGTCGAACCTCTGGTAGATATTTCCACCTCTATATTGTCCTGGGAGATGGGGGACAAATCCGCTACCTACTAAATCTCCCAAGCCGTGTCGGGATTCGAACCTCTGATCTTCAGACAGAGAGTCTAGAGCTGCGCTCACTACGTTATTGCCCACAACGCAGGGGAATTCGTGGGAATGAATACACAAAGGCGGTTAGGGCAATGACGACACATTCAGACGGGGTACATAGAGTAATAGTCCTAGTGACTATGTGTTGTACGCATGTGCGCAGATGGGAATTGTGACGGTGATCCAACTCCTGCCTCACCACTTGATTGTGGACACGTTTATGACGTAATGAAGTGGGCGTTTTAATTCGTGATTGTGGACACGTTTATGACGTAATGAAGTGGGCGTTTTAATTCGTGATTGTGGACACGTTTATGACGTAATGAAGTGGGCGTTTTAATTCGTGATTGTGGACACGTTTATGACGTAATGAAGTGGGCGTTTTAATTCGTCATTCCTTTCTCCCGTCCATCACCTACTTTTTTTTTAAT
>CM065736.1:2875388-2882888 GCA_033310375.1 Conus canariensis | reverse complement strand
AGGATGTGGCATTTGTTTTCCCCCTCTGGGTTTGACAGACCTATGGAAACTCTGAAAGGTCGGCTAGGCTAAAACAAAAACAAAACAAAACAAAACAATGACACCCAAAACATAGTTCAATACAGAAAATCTAATTCACAATACAAACTAAGGATAACACATGTAGATTTTGGGTGCAAGAAAACTTCCTTATGTTTGTCAAGAATAGGGGTCATTAGACTTCTATAAGTGGACGGTTTTTCTTTGTTTGTTTGTTTGTTTGTTTGTTTGTTTGTTTTTCAATGCGAAGAATATCCTTTCGAGAATTCTCGACAAAGAGATGTGTTAACGAACGTAAGATCGCCAATATTTCTTTTCTCATTTGACAAACAGAAGTGTTAACGAAAGTAATATCAACCACATTTCTTTTCTCATTTTTGTAGGAAGAAACAAAGAACATATTATCTCAATTCTCTGCGTCGAACGCTGTGTGTGTGTGTGTGTGTGTGTGTGTGTGTGTGTGTGTGTGTGTGTGTGTGTGTGTGTGTGTGTGGTGTGTGATATCTCATAATTTTACACAAAATTGTTCTGAGCAGCTACGTATAGTAGTGACATCATCAGCTAGGTATAGTAGTGACACCATCAGCTAGGTATAGTAGTACCATCGTCAGCTAGGTATAGTAGTGACATCCTCAGCTAGGTATAGTAGTGACATCATCAGCTAGGTATAGTCGTGACATCATCAGCTAGGTATAGTAGTGACATCATCAGCTAGGTATAGTAGTGTCGTCATCATCAGCTAGGTATAGTAGTCAGCTAAGTATAGTAGTGACATCATCAGCTAGGTATAGTAGTGTCATCATCAGCTAGGTATAGTAGTGACATCATCAGCTAGGTATAGTAGTGACATCATCTGCACTGTTGCTGCTTACATATCCAAATGTCCGTACCACATCTTTACATTCAGGCAGTCAACCAGTCCACTGTCAGTGCTACTTACATTCAGGTAGTCAACCAGTCCACTGTCAGTGCTACTTACATTCAGGGAGTCAACCAGTCCACTGTCAGTGCTACTTACATTCAGGCAGACAACCAGTCCACCGTCAGAGATACTTATATTCAGGCAGACAACCAGTCCACTGTCAGTGCTACTTACATTCAGGCAGTCAACCAGTCCACCGTCAATGCTACTTACATTCAGGCAGTCAACAAGTCCACCATCAGTGCTACTTACATTCAGGCAGTCAACCAGTCCACCGTCAGAGCTACTTACATTCAGGCAGTCAACCAGTCCACTGTCAGAGCTACTTACATTCAGGCAGTCAACCAGTCCACCATCAGAGCTACTTACATTCAGGGAGTCAACCAGTCCATGGTCTGTGCTACTTACATTCAGGCAGTCAACCAGTCCACTGTCAGTGCTACTTACATGCAGGCAGTCAACCAGTCCACTGTCAGTGCTACTTACATTCAGGCAGTCAACCAGTCCACTGTCAGTGCTACTTACATGCAGGCAGTCGAGTCAACCAGTCCACCATCAGTGCTACTTACATTCAGGCAGTCAACCAGTCCACCATCAGTGCTACTTACATTCAGGCAGTCAACCACTCCACTGTCAATGTTACTTACATTCAGGTAGTCAATAAGTCCACTGTCAGTGCTACTTACATTCAGGCAGTCAACCACTCCACTGTCAATGTTACTTACATTCAGGCAGTCAATAGGTCCACTGTCAATGCTACTTACATCCAGGCAGTCAACCAGTCCACTGTCAGTGCTACTTACATTCAGGTAGTCAACCAGTCCACTGTCAGTTCTTTGTACATTCAGGCAGTCAACCAGTCCACCGTCAGTGCTACTTACATTCAGGTAGTCAACCAGTCCACTGTCAGTGCTACTTACAATCAGGAAGTCAACCAGTCCACCGTTAGAGCTACTTACATTTAGGCAGTCAACCAGTCCACTGTCAAAGCTACTTACATTCAGGCAGTCAACCAGTCCACCGTCAGTGCTACTTACATTCAGGCAGTCAACCAGTCCACTGTCAGTGCTACTTACATTCAGGCAGTCAACCAGTCCACCATCAGTGCTACTTACATGCAGGCAGTCAACCAGTCCACTGTCAGTGCTACTTACATTCAGGCAATCAACCAGTCCACCGTCAGTGCTACTTACATTCAGGCAGTCAACCAGTCCATCGTCAGAGCTACTTACATTCAGGGAGTCAACCAGTCCACTGCCAGTGCTACTTACATTCAGGCAATCAACCAGTCCACCGTCAGAGATACTTACATTCAGGCAGTCAACCAGTCCACCGTCAATGGTACTTACATTCAGGCAGTCAACCAGTCCACTGTCAGTGCTACTTACATTCAGGCAGTCAACCAGTCCACCGTCAGTGCTACTTACATTCAGGCAGTCAACCAGTCCACTGTCAGTGCTAAACACCACCAAACAGTCAACCAGCCAATGATATCATGTCTTACATCCAAGACCAATAAAAGCAGAAACTTGTTCAGCAACCTAGTGTGCAATCAGTCGACCAGCCAATGGTATTACGTCTTACATCCAAGACCAATAAAAGCAGAAACTTGTTCAGCAACCTAGCGTGCAACCAGTGAACCAGCTAATGATATTACGTCTTACATCCAAGACCAAGAAAGCCAGAAACTTCACCAACCAAGCGTGAACCAGTCATGCCACTATCACATGCAACACCTAAGCAATCGTCTATCAAATCCGGTTCCATGGACATCCAACTCACGGGTAGGAAGAATCTGGGGGAAAATGTGACAGCAGAGATCTTCAATGAAGAAGTCTCTCTCACACCAGTTTTTTCGGGCCCTAATCTCTTTACATTCTAAGGAAATCGGACTGTATCGTGAATGCTAGACATCTTTCAGCCTCCAGGAAGTTCTGCTGGCACTGCCAGGAACCTGTCTAGCACCTCTGGGTAGTTGGATGCCTCAACACCAACCTGCCTTGGGACGGATGCGTTGCTTAGCATGACACATGCTGGTTTAAATAAATGTATTTGGAATTAGCAATCACAGACAGAAATGTCAAAATTTGAACAGCAGCACGCTAGTGCTTATAAAGTGTTCAAATACTTCTAATTACATCTGCGGCAAAGGAAATGGCAGGAGACTATCAAAGCTGCCATTCTAAGTAGAAAAAGCAAAGATATACATACCTACATGTGTACATGCATATAAATGTATATATGCACACAACATACACTGCATGTACATAAACGTGATCACGTATGAAATCAAGAAAAATAAAGAAAAGATAGTAGCAAAGAAAAAAGTGAATACTGAAGGCAATAAAATACATGCGAATAAACCATGCATTTTATTACCTTTAGTGTTTACACATGTTCTAAGTTGGGAAACGTAAACATTGCGAAGATCCTTTGTGCCTTTACAACCACTTCCAGCTGGTTGTCGTTTTAGCTGCTTCTGCCATTGCCTCCAAGGCTCTGGCTCTCCTCCGAACAGGAATCGAGAGCTGTTTCGTTACTGTAGGCTGAGAAGCTCACAACCTTCCTGCTCTGACTCTACTGGCTTGGAAGAAGTCAGATCCCCTGGAGTCGCCACTGTAACTGACATCCTTCTCAGTCTTGCAGACGTTCCACAAACCAACCAATTAAAACCAGTCTTGGGTCTCAACAACCAACCAAATAGCCCATAAAACTAACTCTTCATACCGACATTGAATCAACCAACCAGCCACCAGATATTTCACAAAGCAACCAATCAAAACCAGTCTCAGCTCTCACCAACTCAACAAACAGCCAATAAAACCAACTCTACATACCGACATAAATCAACCAACCAACCGACCACATCCTATCAACCAGCCAATGAGTGAGCCGACCTTCCCCCTCCCATCCCTCCCTCCTCTCCTTCCCCACCCTTCTCCCGTCTTCCCCGTCTTCCCCAACCCTTTGCATCATCCAATTCACCTGTACAGATCGTTCATAGGCTCAGGGTCAGGTCCAAACTGACTCGACGCGCAGACAGCCGCCCCAAAGCCGCTCTCCAGGGGAGGCCACACGTGACTCTGACTGAGGGAGTACCTCAGCACCGAAGGGCCCAGCCGCTTGAGTTTGACGCACGTGAAGCGGGGCCGGCAGCCATTTTGGAACATGGAGACTGTCGTGAACATCCGGGTCTTCCGCGGGGGGCTGTCGGGATAGGTCAGACAGCGGAAAGTGCCCAGCTTGTCGATGGTGAATTCTGTGTCTGTGATGTTCACGTGGTTGAGGCCGTCAATGTCAGTCTGGGAAGAAACCGTCATAAACATGCTTCATTGTGGGGGCCGAAACGGATGGACAGAAACGAAAAGGAAGAGAGACATGATCGATGAAAAACAAAACGACAGTATGAAGAAAAGCAGGGAGAAACAAAGAAACAAACAAAGAAAGAATAAGAGAAGGCCGAACTGTGCAAAGGAAAGGAAGTACGATATAAATCAAACAAAGAATAAAAAAAGGCAGAAGTTAAGCAAGAAAGAAACAGTGAAGGCCACACGACGGGAGCGAAACCAAAACGAAATGAATAAACAAATATAAATAAAGAACAAAGAAGTGTAGAAGGGATTAATTTATTTTTAAAAGTCCGGAACAATAGCAATATAGAACAGTACAAAAAAGGAGATATTAAAACAAAATAATGCCACAGAACAAACTGATATTAAAACAAAATAATGCCACACAACAAACTGATATTAAAACAAAATAATGCCACACAACAAACTGATATTAAAACAAAATAATGCCACAGAACAAACTGATATTAAAACAAAATAATGCCACAGAACAAACTGATATTAAAACAAAATAATGCCACAGAACAAACTGATATTAAAACAAAATAATGCCACAGAACAAACTGATATTAAAACAAAATAATGCCACACAACAAACTGATATTAAAACAAAATAATGCCACAGAACAAACTGATATTAAAACAAAATAATGCCACAGAATAAACTGATATTAAAACAAAATAATGCCACACAACAAACTGATATTAAAACAAAATAATGCCACACAACAAACTGCTGAGAAGAGAACTGAAAGAGCGAAGAAGGAATAAAAACGAAGAGAGAGAGAGAGAGAGAGAGAGAGAGAGAGAGAGAGAGAGAGAGAGAGGAGAGAGAGAGAGAGAGAGAGATTCATTCAATCCAGAGCCTTATTTGAAGGGGGTTGAATTTACACATGCTGTACAATAACGAACAAAGCAAAGTAAGCATAGTCAAAAGAGAAAGCAAATACCGACATGCTGACATTGTACCATAGATCAGTGAAGTAGTCATGCAGATGAGCAAGGTTTTTCAGGTTCCGTTGTCAAACTTGTGCGTCTTTTGACAACGTTATACAGATAATGAAAATGGGTTCTTCATAATGAGTTCATTCTGATTTGACATTCCTTTGCATTCATGCCAAAACACCGAATGAGTTAGTTATTATGGAGAGACGAGACGTCATTCCATTTATACAGAATCAAATATTCCGTGCATTAGATATTGTCTAAAAATATTACGTATGGACGAAAGTAGATTCCCGCTAATAGCTTATAGGATGTTGCTAAATCTAGATTCTAAAGGCAAACAAACATGAGTCATGAATGTTCGTGAAATGTTATGTCAAAACAGGTTTGGATTATTATGGTTAAATCAGGGAGTGCAAGATGTAAAGAGATTCCTGAATGAATTTGCTCAAAGATTGATTTATTGTAGGTAGCAAAACTGGGAAGATCATATACAGAGAAGTGAAAGATTCCCTTGGCACAGAACTTTTAAATCCTTCAGAAACTGTGAAAGCTATTTTCTATCAGATGTAGATAAGCACATTCAGCGGCAGCTGATGACGTTTCGACTAGGGGTCAATGATATGACAATACATCGCGTACACGATTTAACGATTTAACATGTCCAGTGTGTCAAAGCGCAGAGAAAATAAATCACATATTTTACTTTGTTTCCTGCTCTCAGTGACCTGAGAAAAGAATATATTCCTCGTAGTTTTTTGCACACCATGTCTGTTCAGAGAGAGAGAGAGAGAGAGAGAGAGAGAGAGAGAGAGAGAGAGAGAGAGAGAGGAGAGAGAGAGAGAGAGGAAGGAAGTGGGAGACAGACAGAAGGACAGACAGACAGCCAGACAGTCAGACAGAAAGAAAGAAAGCGGAGGGAGGGAGGGAGAGACAGACAGACAGATAGAAAGAAAGAGAGAGAGAAGAAGAAGAAGTAAAAGAAGAAGGAGGAAGAGGATATTGGGGCTGGGAGGGGGGGGGGAGGGGGGGAGAAGTTCCAGAGTAAATTGTGAGAAAATGAGCAGGAGATGATCACACATATACGCACGCGCGTACACAGACAG
Organism: Conus canariensis; assembly: GCA_033310375.1. Taxonomy (NCBI): domain Eukaryota; kingdom Metazoa; phylum Mollusca; class Gastropoda; order Neogastropoda; family Conidae; genus Conus; species Conus canariensis. The sequence goes on along the minus strand of CM065736.1, from coordinate 2,876,526 downwards.
ACAGACACACGCGCGCGCACGCACACTACACACAGTAGCAGCAACGAGGAAGAAGAGGGAAGAGGTCATGCGGAATTTAGACAGTATGACAATATGAACAAGCAGGCTGAAAAAGAGGAAGAATGCACACACACAAACAAGCACACAGGAACACTGACACACAGTCACACACACACACACACACACACACACACACACACACACACACACACACACACACACACACACACACACAGAGGAGAGAGAGAGAGAGGAGAATCCTTTATCCATTCCAGGACCGCGAATGAATTTTACTGGCAACTGTAAAATGTGCGTTTACTCATGCATTCGAAGCCTGTGTATGCATTCTACCGCGACGTACTATAAATACATGTATGCACGCTACTTTTAACCGATATTTCTCCAGTCTTCTCTATCCTGGAAGTCTATTCATGCTACCACTAACGACCATGTTTTCAGTCATGCATACATCAGGGATCCGTTTAGACATGCGACCAGTATGCGCTATGTGTCCATTTAAATATCTATTCCTAGACCGTCTATCCATGCTGCTATTAACTGTTGCATATCCATTCCTCTGTTCATTGTGGAACCGTCGATATATATATAGAGTTTTCAAATCATTATTGAATCGTCTATTTGTACTATCATTTTCTGGAACATATTGATATTAGGCCCTGTGTATGCATGCTAACATTCGCTGGGCTTTCTTGGATCATGATATGCGTGCTGTTTTAACTGCTATACATCCTTTCTAGCGTTCTCTGGGCACGCTACAATGAACTACAGTCTGTCCCACTCCGCCCTCCTTCCTGCTCCTTTCTCGCGTTCTCTGGGCACGCTACAATGAACTACAACCTGTCCCACTCCGCCCTCCTTCCTGCTATTCCTCCGCCCACTCTTCCATCGACGAGTTATTTCCTCACCTGGTGCCACTGCCCCTGGAAACGCCTGGGGAAAGAACAGGCCGGGGGAGGATTGGTGACCTCGCACACCTCACAGGACTTCTGACACTCGTGGCGGGTGTACTGGTTGCAGGAGACCGCGGAGCACTGCGGGTACTCGTCGTCACACAGGTGCCGGTAGACGTCCCTCTGAAGATGCAGCACCAGGTAGCGCACGCCCCTAGCGTGCGGCA
>CM065736.1:2865388-2867888 GCA_033310375.1 Conus canariensis | reverse complement strand
ACATTGTACTGTGCCTTGAAAAGAGGACATGCATACAGACAGACAGATATTCAAACAGACAGACAGACAGGCCGACAGACAGGCTGTCAGGGAAACAGACGGACGGACGGACAGACAGACAGACAGACAGACAGACGGGCGGCCGGACGCACAGACTCACAGTAGGGGCGTTGGGTGAGGGAGGGTATGGAGTAGTGGAGCAAGGGAGTAAGAGATAAAGCCAACATGGCAGACAGACAGACACACATGCAGACAGACGGACAGAGACAAAGCAGGACAGAGAAACAGACAGACAGAAACAGATGAGGAAAGGAGACGGCAAATCATACAGACGGACAGACAAAGAGCAGGACTGAGAAACAGACAGACACAGACGAGGAGAGAGAGGAGAGAGAGAGAGAGAGAGAGAGAGAGAGAGAGAGAGAGAGAGAGAGGCACACAGACGACAGTAGATGGTAGATTATATTGCAATCAGTGCTGATCCGAGCTGAAAACCTGTCCATGCTCGCAAAGAGAGAGAGAGAGAGAGAGAGAGAGAGAGAGACAGACAGACAGACAGACAGACAGACAGACAGACAGACAGACAGACAGACACAGACACAGACACAGACGACAGTAGACGGTAGATTATACTGCAATCAGTGCTGATCCGAGCTGAAAACCTGCCCGTGGTCGCAAAGAGAGAGACAGACAGACACACACACAGACAGGCAGACAGACAGACAAACAGACACAGACGACAGGAGACGGTAGATTATTCAGCAATCAGTGCTATTCCGAGCCGAAAACCTGCCCATGGTCGCAAAGAGATACAGACAGACAGACAGACAGAGTGAGAGAGAAACAGAGAGACAGAACAGAACAGAACAGAATGTTATTCACGAAGGCCAAAGACACAGAGAGACAGTGAGAGACAGACAGACAGAGGGACAGAGACAAAGCGAGACAGAGAGAGAGACTCAGAGAGAGAGAGAGAGAGAGAGAGAGAGAGAGAGAGAGAGAGAGGGAAGAGTGAGAGAGAAAGAGAAAGAGGGTGGGAGACAGAAACCAGAGAGACAGACAGACAGACAGGGGGAGACGAAGAATGAAAGAGAGACAGAGACAGAGAGAGAGAGAGATGGGGAGAGAAACAGAAACGAGATAGAGATAGAGAGATGGGGGGGAGAAAGAGATATGGGAGAGATAGAGAGAGAGAGAGAGAGAGAGAGAGAGAGAGACAGAGACAGAGACAGAGAGACAGAGAGAAAGAAAGAAAGAAAGAGAGACAGAGACAGAGAGACAGAGAAAGAGAGGGGGGGGGGGAGGGGGCAGCGCTTCACCGTACAACTTTCCAAGCAAGTAATCAATAAACGGTCCTTGTTACTCCCCTCCGAAGGGAATGTGATAGTGATGTTGCAATAAACAAAAAGCAAGGGGGGGGGGGGGGGGGAGTGAAAAGAAAGCAATAAAAAAAAACCCGGCAACCTTTATTAGAAGAAACAAGAGCAAGAACAAAATATATGGAACTTTTCCGTTTCGGGAACGGCCCAAAATAAAGACTGCCCGCGATAAAGGAAAAACTCTCTCTCTCTCTCTCTCTCTCTCTCTCTCTCTCTCTCTCTCTCTCTCTCTCTCTCTCTCTCTCATAGGAAATATGACATCGACTTCACTTCTTGTTAGTATTGTTTTTGATCCCGTAAAAGAGAAACTGAATTTTGTTTTTCTGCATCCTGCCCATAAAGAATAAAAGCTCACTCAGCAAATATCTGCTGATATTTTTCTGCTCTTCTTTGTTTTTCTTTTATTGAGAAGATTTGTTTTTCTTGTTTCTTGTTTCTTCTTCTCTTCTTCCTCCAGTATCTATCACCCACCCCCCTCCCTGCCCTCGCCCTCTTCTAATACACTCCTGCCTGGATGTGTGTCTAATTGAAAGAAGATATCTTACAGCGGACAGTCCGAAGTTGGAGCGCAGAAGACAAAGGGACAAAAAAAGGGCTTACAGTAACATACTGTTAGGGACCGTAGCAGGAAGGAAACGCATCGAAATGTTCAGGACAGGTTGCACACCAAAAATGAATGCTCCAAGGCCTTGTTTAAGGAGTCGAGTATTTATAGACTGGCGCCATTGAATTGTTTTTTGAGAATGTTTATTGCGTCTGTAAGTTGATTCTCTTCATTTTGTTTCATATGGTCATCAAGGTACAAGCCAGGTGGTTCCAAGCAGAAACATGGCTATCAAAAGAATCGGACTATTTGGGGCTCTTGGAGCTGGCGCAAAAATACGGTCACGAGTGAGTGCAAAGGCCTGAACTGTGTGTCAACTAAGGGAAAGGTCATGTTTTTGAAGATTTTTTGTGATTTCATCAGTGAAGATCCCCCAAAACAAGTGAAATAATTGGTGGGGAGTTGCTCTATTGATCAATTATCTATTCAGCATTATTACATGCAGGCTACATGGTTTATGCAAAGTTTTAGTGCAAAATCCTAATTGTGATGTGTGGCCTCAAAACGCTTACATGGA
>CM065736.1:2857888-2860388 GCA_033310375.1 Conus canariensis | reverse complement strand
CACACGCTCACACACACACACACACACACACACACACACACACACACACACACACACACACACAACACACACCCCACACACACCACACCACCACACATACACACACTCAAACTCACTCACACTCACTCACACTAACACACTCTCATATACGCACACACTCCACATGTGCGTGACGCGCGCACGCTTTTACACACACTTACTCAGCCCCTCTTCCTCATACTATCACGTCCCTTTGCTCCCCTTCCATTTGAAAGATTCGCCTGGTACGTGCAATTCTTTTTCTTTTTAGCTTCTTGTTTTAAGATAGTGAATTTTATTCACTTCCTTTTTATTCATGTATAAATGTTGTGTGACTCGCCGGCCAGTCAACTCACCACTGAGGAAGGCATTAATGCCGAAAATTTTGGAAATCTTTTTATCTTGTCTGTTGTGGTTTTTAAACTCTCTGTTTTATATATATATATATATATATATATATTGTGTGTGTTGTGTTGTGTGTGTGTGTGTGTGTGTGTGTGTGTGTGTGTGTTGTGTGTGTGTGCGAGCATGCATGCATGCATGTATGTATGTATGTATGTATGTATGTATGTATGTATGCATGTATGTATGTGTGCATGTATGTGTGTATGTACGTGTGCATGTGTGCATGTATGTGTTTTTCTGTCTGTCTGTCCATCTATCTATCTATCTATCTTATCTATCTATCTTGTCTGTCTGTCCGTCTCTGTCTCTGGTTGTCTATGTCTCTCTCTGTCTCTATGTCTGTCTGCCTCTTTGTCTCTGTTTGTTTGTCTGTCTGTCTGTGTCTGTCTGTCTGTCTGTCTGTCTGTCTCCTCTCTCTCTCTCTCTTCCTGTCCTCTCTCTCTCTCTCTCTCTCTCTCTCTCTCTCTCTCTCTCTCTCTCTCTCTCTCTGTGCAGAACACACACCTTTGAGCCGAAGTAACATCGGACAATGACCGCAAATGAGATGCGAGCATAGCTGGCCTCAGCGCAGATCCCGCTTTGCCCGTTGACACATCAAAGACCAACTCTGCCCCTCCACAAGCTCCAGTCAATCATTTTTCTCAGTCTCCATTGCTCCACGTACCACGAGACACCTCATTATCACACTCCTGTTGGCCAATGGAAGAGGCTGACGTTGCAAACCAGTATTGAAGACGGAGCACCACAGAGAAGCTGTTGACACGCCGCCATCTTTTTTAACCCCCCCCCCCCCCCCCCCCTTTGGTACAGATGGTTTGAATGTGAATCATGACGTCCACAGAATCTCCTTGTCCTGCATGTAGACACATTATTGATGAAGAAGAACACTTTCTGTTCCACTGTACTGCTTATAATGAAGTGCGGACCAATTGTTCATTTTTCCAGTTAGATACAGCGAAAAGACAAAATGTCGCTGTCGTGTTATCATCAGATGATGAACTTGTTGTTAAATCAGTTGCAAAATTCATGGCGGAAGCACTGAAAATTAGACAGATGAAGGATAGCGAAATTTAAGATTATGCATTATTAGAGATACATGAATGAATGTTATCATTCATCGCATGTGGAAGAGATCAGTACGAGGCAATGTCATCATTTGATTGAGTGAATGGTCGGGTCAGTCTTAAGATTTTTTTTTTTAACGTTACTGCATTACTCCTGTGCGTGAGGACATAACGAAATGCTACGAATTCATTTGTTTTTGTTAACCTTTGAGTTGATACACACTAAGAATGAATGTGTACTATGTATTTGCAGGAAAGGAAGAGAGAAATGTTATTGTTCTGTTACCCCCTCCCCCCCTTCTCAAAAGACCTCTTTGGCAATGACAAAAAAGTATCGAAGTCTCTCTCTCTCTCTCTCTCTCTCCTCTCTCTCTCTCTCTCTCTCTCTCTCTCTCTCTCTCTCTCTCTGTTCGTTCACGTCAGGAACTATCCTTGCATCTTTTTTTTAGTATTTTGTTTGAAGGATGGTTTCGGGCAAATGTCCAGGCCTACGAGAGAGAGAGAGAGAGAGAGAGAGAGAGAGAGAGAGAGAGAGAGACAGACAGACAGACAGACAGACAGACAGACAGACAACAGACAGACAGACAGACAGAGACAGAGACAGAGACAGAGAGAACTTAGTTCACCGAACCAACTTTCAGTATTGCTGTCTAAGACGGGTATAAAAGTAATATGAACGGTAAACCAAAACCGCCGGTGCGGCAGCAGAAAGGTCAAATGTCTGGAAAAGGTCAGGGATGAAAGATGATCTGATGCAGACAGTGGCAGGCTGCAGTCCAATGCATTCCAATGCCAACTTTGAAAGGCTGCAGGTTTTTTGTCTGGGATTGGCTTCGAGTGTCTCACTTCAGTTCAGTTCAGTGGTTTATTTAATGTCTTTTCATCGCCAGATGATATTAGACACTTGTTGGAAAAAAAGAAGAAAAACCTTCACACTCAACTTATCTAGTACTTGCAAAGCCACATCTGATATGTGCATATTTACATGATTAAAATACCCTAGTGGTACACAA
>CM065736.1:2845388-2850388 GCA_033310375.1 Conus canariensis | reverse complement strand
GCCAGCATTTAACGTTAATCTGATAATTGATCAAAAGAAGAACCCCCCTCCAATTATATTCTTTGGTTGTTGTTGTTGTTGTTGTTGGTGTTGTTGTTGTTGTTGTTTGCCTTTTTTTTTTTGGGGGGGGGGGGGGAGTGGGGGGGGGGGGTCCACCGATGAAATCACAAACAATCTTCAAATACATGACCTTCCCCTTAGTTGACGTCATAATTCAGGCCTTTGCACTCACCCGTGACCCTATCTTTGCGCCAACGGGAAACCCCCAAATAGTCCCATTCCTTTGATTTTAATCTGTCTTCTCGGAACCACCTGGCTTGTACCTTGATGGCCATATGGAAGAAAATGAGGAAAATCAACTTTCACACACACACACAACACACACACACACACACACACACACACACACACACACACACACATCACTCACTCACTCTCTCTCTCTCACACACACACACACACACAACACACACACACACACACACACACACACACATTTCTCAGAACAATGTGATTAACGTACAAATACTTGACTTCTTAGTCAAGGCCTTGGCGCGTTCATTATTGGTGTGGAGCCAATCAACAGGAAGCGTGCTGGCCTGATGTCTGGTCTCCCCCCCCCCCCCCCCCCCCCCCCCCCCCCCCCCACCCCCCACCCCCCCTCATCAATCATCCCCTGCACGTGTCTGGAATGGAGGATGAAAGAGGTGTTAAGTCCACCGTTTAAGAGTGTGGATCACGTGGCCGGCTATGAAAGTTGTCCATCAGCAAACAGCCACGAGCAGGTCAGAGTTCGGGGTGATAGCGAAGGTCAAATCGTAACAACTGAGTTTGACCAGATGAAAATCGCCCTGCCTCTGTGAAAAAGATTGTTTTATCCTGGAATTTGGGGTCAGTCAATCAGTTGAATGGCATATGTCAGCAAAAATATCAGAATGATGCATGACTTGTAGACTCCTTGTGTTTCAACGCCGTTGGTGGGGCACCAGAGTGAAATGTGTGGCAGACGACAGGAAAATGAAGGATCATGTGGGGCGTGCCTGCATGAAAAAAAAAGAAAGAACCGGACATGAGATCTGCCTCAGAGTCAGGTATGGTAGAGGTCCAGGGCTGGACTGTGTGGTGAATGTGTTTTGGTACTGGCTGATCTGATGAGAAAAGCTTGGTGCAGCTTCCAGTGTCATAGAGAACATACAGCGTTTTGGGCCGAAACTACAACTGCGGACTCGGACTAAATAGCCACGAGCAATGGGGTACCCAGCTCGTATTGAACTCACCGTGGAAAAGAGAAAGACGAGTGGAGGGTGGAGGGGGTAAAGAAATACGGTCTCCTTACAACAAGGCTGTTTGCAAGAGACCAATGCCTCGCTCAGAGATCACGGAGATACTTGTTTAGGATTGTTAAACAGCGCATCGCGCCCCCATCCCCCACCCACACCCCCTTCTCTGCATCTCTCTCCCTCCTCCCCCTCCTGCGCCTAACCCCATCCCTCCCATGTTCTGCCACCATCCCTTTCCCTTTATCCTTTGCACGAGCTGATATCGTTGTTCCTTCTCCCCTCCGCCCCCCTCCCCCCACCCCCCTCCTCCACCCTTTCCCTCATTTTACGTCCTCCTTCTTTCTTGATTACGGCAAATTATTTCTCGACCATCAACAGCTACGCCGCGTTCCAGGTGTAGCATTCCCCATCAGTATCCACCTCTCTTTTTTTTTTTTTCATTTTCTGTGTGAATTTGTGCGTGTATGTGTATGATTGCTCTCTCTCTCTCTCTCTCTCTCTCTCTCTCTCTCTCTCTCTCTCTCTCTCTCTCTCTCTCTCTCTCTCTCAGACGTGTTGTGTATGTGTGTGTGTGTGTGTGTGTGTGTGTGCGTGTGTGTGTTTGTGTGTCTGTCTGTCTGTGTGCGTGTGTGCGTGCGCGCGCGTGTGTGTAAGTGTGTGTGCGTATGTATGTGTGGTGTGTGTGTGTGTGTGTCTGTGTGTGTGTGTGTGTGTGTGTGTGTGTGTGTGAGCTTGTGTATGTGTGTGTATGTGAATGTACGAGCGCGCGCGTGCGCGTGGTGTGTGTGTGTGTGTGTGTGTGTGTGTGTGTGTGTGTGTATGTGTGTTTGTGTATGTGTATGTGTGTGGGCAGTCGCTGACATAATTATGTTTAAAACAATGAATAAATGACGGTTTTTGCATTCAGCTGCTCACGAATTCGTGAGTAACAAGCAAAAAATAAAAATAAAAAAATAAGGAAAGCTCAATGATGTCAATGCACCACATAAAAAAATAGTAACTATACCGGCGACCGATATGAGTGCAACATCGCAAATGGATGAACGCATTCATTTTGCTGTGAATGCAATTATAGGTCCACGATTTGTTTTACCTTTGTGAAGATTTCACAACCAGTGTTGGGTAGGCATTCAAGGTCTGACCAGCGCGTTGGGCTAATGCGTAGGTCAGACATCTGCTAAGTCTCAGCCACGAGGCCCTCTTCTTAAATTTCCTCATCTCAGCTATTAATTCATTTATCCATCAGCTTTAAATCATACGCAGTGTGGTCTCAAAATTTAGCGGATGTGGTGTAGCGTATATGGACTAGTCCACACGCATTGACACCTCCTTGATGAAACTGAGACTGAAACGGAAATCCGCGGTCTTCCGAGTACCAAAGAAGATGTCTGCAATTAGCATCGACTACCATTCCAAAGCCTGTAAATGCTTTATGAAGATAAATAGCATTCAGTTGTTGTTACTATCTGTATGTAGGTAACAGTAGCGAAAGCATGTGATCAACTGCCTGATATTCTGGTAGTCAGCGATGATGTTCGATCAATTCCTGTACCCAGTCACTGATAATCGAAGTGTCTTGGTCGTCAACAATGATGTTCGATCGATTCCTGTACCCAGCCACTGATAATCGAAGTGTCTGCTCTGTGCGTCGATAAGTCAATTTCGTTCTCTGCATTGAGTCTCAGACCTGTGCCTCATTGGACCTGGAGGATCTTGGAGTGTGTCTGCCAAGTGCCCCTATTGCTCTGCGTCTGAATGGACTAGTGAATCGTGGATGGAGTTGTCGTTCCTGTTCTCATTGTTCCCCCTGTCCTGGTGACCCATGCAAAATGGCTGCCTTACCACATGGACCTGATTTATTGATTATGTCTACGCTCATGAAATTGATGTGTGTGTGTGTGTGTGTGTGTGTGTGTGTGTGTGTGTGTGTGTGTGTGTGTGTGTGTGAATGAATGTGCGTGCATGAACACGGTTTTGAGAGAGAGAGAGAGAGAGAGAGAGAGAGAGAGAGAGAGAGATTCCATGTAGAAGTAGTCAGATTACGAGAACGTACGTACAAATGTGTGCACATCTGTCCATGCGCTCTCAAGTAAGGTAAGGTAATGTCGTTTATAGCCCAGCCGACCGCGAAAGGCCATATCAGGGCTGTCACCACGTTAGAATCAGTCACAAGTCATCCAAAAAAAAAATCCACGCATTTCTTTAAAATACACTTTCTAAAAACGCACCAGAAACTTCGTTAAAACCGTTTCTTCGTAAAGCCTTAGATCAGATGAAAAATGTTAATCTCTTTCAGAAATTCAAAAATTCATGTCAGGTGGGACATCTCTGAACAATGTTTTCATGGAGTCTGCTGTAAAGCGTTTATGTTATCATAAGTCCCAACACTTTAAAAAGAATACGTTTCACTGTGAGTGGTACATGACAAGGAATGCACTACGGAGCTTCTTCACCTTTTAAAAGATAAGAATGGGTGTAAAACGAGTGGCCTGTATGCAAACGGTTCAAGACTGTTTCGTCTTTACGGCCGCCTCTTACTTACTTACTTAGGCCCATAGCTGAAGGGTGAGCATAGGCCATCGACAACACGCCGCCATCGCACTCGGTTCTGGGCTGCTCGCTGAATGCCTGTCCAGTTGGTCCCCTGCCTCTTTATCTCTGCCTCAGTGTCTCGCCTCCAGCTGCTGCGAGGTCGGCCTCTCTTCCCTTTTTCCCTGCGGGTTCCATGTCAGGGCTTGGCGTGTGGTGCTGGATGCTGGCTTCCTGAGAGTGTGTCTAATCCAGCCCCACTTCCTCCGCAGAATCTGTTTGGTCACTGGTTCCTGTCCTGCTTGCTTCCATAGATCTTCATTGTTGATCTTCTCTTGCCATCTGATTTTGAAGATGCGCCTCAGACAGGTGTTGATGAAGGTCTGAATTTTTTGTTGTATTGCCTTGGTCATTCTCCAAGTCTCGCAGCCGTAGAGCAGAACCGACTTCACGTTTGAATTGAAAATACGCATTTTTGTTGTCCTTCTGATCTCTCCTGAGGCCTAGATGTTCTTTAGCATGATGAATGCTGCTCGCGCCTTGCCTATCCTGGCCATAATGTATCGGTCGGTGCCCCCCTGCTTGTCAACTATGCTTCGCAAGTAGACAAAGGAATCTACTTCCCTGATGGGCTCGCCTCCGACTGTGACCAGGCTGCTGCCTGTGGTGTTGATCTTCATCAGCTCGGTCTTCTTCTTCTTTATCTTGAGTCTTGTTCCTGCTGATGTTGTCTCAAGGCAGGTGGTCTTGTCCTGCATCTATGTGTGACTGTGGGAGAGGAGTGCCAGATCGTCAGCAAAGTCAAGGTCATCTAGCTGCGTCCAGAGTGTCCATTGTATCCCATTGTTCCTGCCTGTTGTTGTGGTCTTCATGATCCAGTCGATGACCAGGAGGAAGAGGAAAGGTGACAACAGACATCCCTGGCGCACTCCTGTCTTCACCTCAAAACCGTCTGACAACTAGCCTGCATGAGCCACCCTACAGTTCATATCCTGATAGGTGCACCGGATGAGAGAGATGATCTTCTCTGGTATTCCATAGTGTCTCAGTAGCTTCCATAGTGTCTCTCTATCTACACTGTCAAAGGCCTTTTCATAGTCGATGAAGTTGATGTAAAGGGGCGAGTTCCACTCCAAGGACTGTTCGATGATGATCCTGAGGCTGGCGATCTGGTCGGCACAGATCTGTTTC
>CM065736.1:2827888-2830388 GCA_033310375.1 Conus canariensis | reverse complement strand
TGTTCATTATGTGTCACGAATAATGCCTGATGTTTTAGTTTACCGTTACAGCCGTTACTAACGGCTGTAACGGCCTGTAACGGTTTTCTTCTTTATAGAATATCTCAGAAAGCACCTGGCTGGTCTTTCTGAAAATTAGTAGCTATGTTCATTATGGGTCACGGATGATGTCCGATGTTTTAGTTTACCGTTACAGCCGTTATTAACGGCTGTAACGACCTGTGACGGTTTTTCTTCTCCATGGAATATCTCAGAAAGTACTTGGCTGATCTGTGTGAAAATTAGCAGGTGTGTTCATTATGGGTCACGGATGATGCCCGATGTTTTAGTTTACCTGTTATAGCCGTTACTAACGGCTGTAACAGCCTGTAACGGTTTTTCTTCTTTATAGAATATCCCAGAAAGCACTTGGCCGATCTTTCTGAAAATTTGTAGGTATGTTCATTATGGGTCACAAATAATGCCCGGTGTTTTAGTTTACCGTTACACCGTTACTAACGGCTGTGAACTGCCTGTAACGCTTTTTCTTCTGCATGGAATATCTCAGAAAGTACTTGGCCGATCTTTGTGAACATTAGCAGGTATGTTTATTATGGGTCACGAATAATGCCCGATGTTTTAGTTTACCGCTATAGCCGTTACTAACGGCTGGAACGGCCTGTAACGGTTGTTTTTCTTCATGGAATATCTCAGAAAGTACTTGACCGATCTTTGTGAAAATTAGCAGGTATGTTCATTATGGATCACGAATGATTTCCGATGTTTTAGTTTTTAGCGTTATACTGTTACTAACGGCTGTAACGGCCTGTAACGGTTTTTCTTCTTTATGGAATATCTCAGAAAGTACTTCGCCGATCTTTGTGAAAATTAGCAGGTATGTTCATTATGGGTTAAGGATGATGCCCGATGTTTTAGTTTACCGTTATAGCCGTTACTAACGGCTGTAACGGCCTGTAACGATTTTTCTTCTTTATGGAATATCTCAGAAAGTGCGTGGCCGATATTTCTGAACATTTGTAGGTATGTACATTATGGGTCACGGATGATGCCCGATGTTTAAGTTTACCGTTATAGCCGTTACTAACGGCCCATAATGGTTTTCTTCTTTATGGAAAATCTCAGAAAGTTCTTGGCCGATCTTTCTGAAAATTTGTAAGTATGTTCATTATGGGTCACAGACGATGGCCGAAGTTTACCAGAATAGCCATTACTAACAGTTACACCAGCCCAAGACGGTTTTTCCTCTTTATGGAATATCTCACGTGTATTCAGGATAAACTGGGAGTACGTTTATATGCTTTGCATCTTGTTTAATGCTTGTCAGAGTCCACTCTCTGAAGATAAATGTGACCTCTGTGTGTGTGTGTGTGTGTGTGTGTGTGTGTGTGTGTGTGTGTGTGTGTGTGTGCGTGCGTGTGCATGTGTGTGTGTGTGTGTGTGTGCGTGCGTGTGCATGTGTGTGTTTGTGTGTCTGTGTGCGTGTCTCTGTGTGTGTCTGTATGTTTGCCTATGTGTGTGTCTGTGTGTCTGTGTGTGACTGTGTATGTATGTGTGTGTATGCGTGTGTGTGTTTATGTATGCGCGTGTGTGTGTGTGTGTGTGTGTGTGCGTGTGTGTGTGTGTGTGTGTGTGTGTGTGTGTGTGTGTGTGTGTGTGTGTGCGTGCACGCGCACATGTGCGCGCGCGCGTTTGTGTGTGTTGTGTGTGTGTGTGTGTGCGCGCGCGCGCGCGCGTGTGTGTCTGTGTCTGTGCCTGTGTGAATGTGTGCAACTGCGTGTATGCCCATGTGCATGTCAGGCCTACAATTGTGATTTAGAGAAGATGAGAAGGCAAACAGAGGGATGAAAAGGAAGGAAGGAAAGTGGAGTTCAGAAGGAGGGGGTGGAACAAATAACAGTAGCTAGGAACCCAATTTCCCAATAAACCAGTACAAACCCAATGACAGTCGTCGTGACTTAGGAATTATGCGTGGTGCTCATTTTGTTCAGGGAGGAGAGAAAAAATGACGGCTCCGTCCATTGTGCTGCTCACACAAAATATGGAGAAATGTCAACATTGACTCGCTGTCTGCCTCATACACGTCGACCTCATCATCATCATCATCACTGACATTTCAATGATTGACGTCAGGCACCGTTCACGCCCAACAGTGTTGCGCTTAGTGTTGCAACATTATGGGTTGGAGTCTTCGATGTCACCTGACATTCTTCCCTCCCCTAAACCTTTTCCACCTGCGTGCGTGATCCCGCCCCCTCTATTCCGCCCACCTGTCATAGTGTCCTTAATTCATTGACTCACTTCAAAATAGAGACCTAGTAATATATAAACACCCCTCCCCCCCCCCCCTTCTCTCTCTCTCTCTCTCTCTCCCCTCTCTCTCTCTCTCTCTCTCTTCGTCTCCACTCTCATCTCTCTCTCTCTCTCTCTCTCTCTGTGTGTGTGCCTTGCTCTTCCCGCACCCATTCTCGCCTCTTTGTCCCTCTCTCCCTCTCGTTCTCTC
>CM065736.1:2810388-2820388 GCA_033310375.1 Conus canariensis | reverse complement strand
GCACAACAGATCCTCCACCACAGATCGGCACAATAGATCCCCCACCACAGATCAGCACAACAGATCCCCACCACAGATCGGCACAATAGATCTGCGATACAGATCGGCACAATAGATCCCCCACCACAGATCGGCACAACAGATCTCCACCACAGATCGGCACAATAGATCCCCACCACAGATCGGCACAACAGATCCTCCACCACAGATCGGCACAATAGATCCCCCACCACAGATCGGCACAATAGATCCCCTGCCACAGATCGGCACAACAGATCCTCCACCACAGATCGCACAAAAGATCTGCGCTACAGATTGGCACAATAGATCCCCACCACAGATCGGCACAATAGATCCCCACCACAGATCGGCACAATAGATCTGCGCTACAGATCGGCACAACAGATCTTCCACCACAGATCGGCACAATAGATCCCCACCACAGATCGGCACAATAGATCGCCACCACAGATCGGCACAATAGATCGCCACCACAGATCAGCACAATAGATCCCCCACCACAGATCGGCACAACAGATCCTCCACCACAGATCTCGGCACAATAGATCCCCACCACAGTCGGCACAAAGATCCCACCACAGATCGGCACAATAGATCCCCACCACAGATCGGCACAATAGATCCCCACCACAGATTGGCACAATAGATCCCACCACACGTTGGCACAATAGATCCCCCACCACAGAACGGCACAATAGGTCCCCCACCACTGATCGGCACAATAGATCCCCCACCGCAGATAGATCCCCACCACACATTGCACAATAGATCCCCCACCACAGATCGGCACAAGAGATCTCCCACCACTGATCGGCACAATAGATCCCCACCACAGATCTGCACAATAGATCCCCCACCACACATTGGCACAGTAGATCCCCACCACAGATCGGTACAAGAGATCCCCACCACAGATCGGCACAATAGATCCCACCACAGATCGGCACATAGCCACCACCACAGATCGCACATAGATCCCACCACAGATTGGCACAATAGATCCCCACCACAGATCTGCACAATAGATCCTCCACCACAGATCGGCACAATAGATCCCCACCACAGATCGGCACAATAGATCCCCACCACAGATTGGCAAAATAGATCCCCACCACAGATTGGCACAATAGATCCCTACCACAGATCGGCACAATAGATCGGCATAACAGATCGGCATAACAGATCGGCATAACAGATGCGCACCACAGATCGGCACAACAGATCGGCACAACAGATCCTCACCACAGATCTGCACCACAGATCTGCTCTACCGATCGGCACCAAAATTCTGCACTATGAATCTGCACTATGGATCCGCACAACAGTTTCGCATGCTAGCTCTGCACTATAGATCCACCTGACAGATCTGCACTTCAGATAAGCACTACAGATCCATACCACAGATCCACACCGTAAACCAGCATTATAGATCAGCACCATAGATCTACGCCCGCCTAAACATAATGGGTCTCTTCACTCATACTCTAACATGACACCGTGTCTTCTCAAAATCATATATTGACCGTATGCATCATATTTCTGTCTGTCTGTCTTTCTTTCTCTCTTTAATTTTTTGTACTCCCAGTTCTTATAGAACAGGAAGTACTTTAGAATGGGAACGAAGAAATGCTCTGTGTGTGTGTGTGTGTGTGTGTGTGTGTGTGTGTGTGTGTGTGTGTGTGTCCGTGGTCAAAATGTGTTCCACTCGCTCCAGACAACTACTGGGCCGATCTATCTGAAAATTAGCAGGTATGTTCATTATGGGTCATGGATGATGCCCGATGTTTTAGTTTACCGTTGTAACCGTTACTAACGGCTATAACGGCCTGTAACGGTACATCTTCTTCATGGAATATCTCAGAAAGTACATGGCCGATCTTTGTGAAAATTAGCAGGTATGTTCATTATGGGTCACGGATGATGCCCGATGTTTTAGTTTACCCCGTTATAGCCGTTACTAACGGCTGTAACGGCCTGTAACGGTTTTTCTTCTTTATGGAATATCTGAGAAAGTACTTGGCCGATCTTTCTGAAAATTAGCAGGTATGTTCATTATGGGTCAGGAATAATGCCCGATGTTTTAGTTTACCCCGTTATAGCCGTTACTAACGGCTGTAACGGCCTGTAACGGTTTTTCTTCTTTATGGAATATCTCAGAATGTACATGGCCGATCTTTGTGAAAATTAGCAGGTATGTTCATTATGGGTCACGGATGATGCCAGATATTCTAGTTTACCCCGTTATAGCCGTTGCTAACGGCTGTAACGGTCTGTAACGGTTTTTCTTCTTTATGGAATATCTGAGAAAGTACTTGGCCGATCTTTCTGAAAATTAGCAGGTATGTTCATTATGGGTCACGGGTGATGCCCGATGTTTTAGTTTACCGTTATAGCCGTTACTAACGGCTGTAACGGTCTGTAACGGTTTTTCTTACTCATGGAATATCTCAGAAAGTGCTTGGCCGATCTTTGTGAAAATTAGCAGGTATGTTCACCACTACGGGTCACGAATAATGTCCTATGTTTTAGTTTACCGTTTTAGCCGTTACTAACGGCTATAACGGCCTGTAACGGGTTTTCTTCTTTATAGAATATCTCAGAAAGCACTTTGTCGATCTTTCTGAAAATTTGTAGGTGTGTTCATTATGGGTCACGGATGATGCATGATGTTTTAGTTTACCGTTATAGCCGTTACTAACGGCTATAACGGCCCATAACGGTTTTTCTTCTTTATGGAATATCTCAGAAAGTACATGGCCGATCTTTCTGAAAGTTAGCAGGTATGTTCATTATGGGTCACGGACGATGCCCAACCTTTTAGTTTACCGTTATAGCCGTTACTAACGGCTATAACGGCCCATAACGGTTTTTCTTCTTTGTGGAATATCTCAGAAAGCATTTTGTCGATCTTTCTGAAAATTTGTAGATATGTTCATTATGGGTCACGGATGATGCCCGATGTTTTAGTTTACCGTTGTAACTGTTACTAACGGCTATAACGGCCCGTAACGGTTTTTCTTCTTCATGGAATATCTCAGAAAGTACGTGGCCGATCTTTCCGAAAAATTGTAGGTACGTTCATTATGGGATCACGGATGATGCTCGATGTTTAAGTTTACCGTTATAGCCGTTAATAAGTCCATAATGGTTTTCTTCTTTATGGAAAATCTGAGAAAGTTCTTGGCCGATCGTTCTGAAAATTTGTATGTATGTTCATTATAGGTCACAGATGATGGCTGATGTTTACCAGAATAGCCATTACTAACGGTTACACAAGCCCAAGACGGTTTTTTCTCTTTATGGAATATCTCATGCGTATTCAGAATAAACTGGGTGTACATTTATATGCTTTGCATCTTGTTTTTCTTTCTTTTAGTTGCAAAGTGAGGTGTCTGCAGGCGACGATCTAAACAAATTATTTTTTTAAGTATATATCATGACTCCACCGAACAACGTGGACAAACGAATCACACGATGAAACACGACGCGTTTCTACCTCTTGGGTCTTCTTCAGGCGAGATAAACAGCACTCAGGACAATGAAAATGAAGAACGAGCAATCACTTATCTTTGTCGAATTCAGCGCAAGATGGGCGTTGCATCTTTCTTTCTTTCTTTCTTTTGTTTGTTTGTTTTTATCTTTCTTTTCTTTTCTTTCCTTATTTTGTCTATCTTTCTATCTAATTCTCTGTGCCACTTCAGTGACATTGCCACCAGTCTGCTCATTCTGGCTGCCCATCCGAAACCACACCGATTCACCGCCTCAGCACTGGCAATCCACAGGGAGCAGTCAACGTCAAGCCACCAGGAGGCAACCCACCCGAGGAGATACTGCACTGCTGCCGAGTAATTTGGCCAGTGTTCAGTGGTGTCTATTCTTATCCAACACAATGCAGGACACCGCCTTCTTAGCCCCTAATGAGGACAATGATTGCTTGATCGGAGTGAGTATCCCCCCCCTCCCCCCCCCCCCCCCCCCCCCCACCACCACCAAGAGTCGCCACCTTTTGCATAATCTTGTTGGCATCCAGACAAACAAACAAGCGTGGAGACGCAGGTGGAAAAGGTACCCTTTTTTTTGCCAAAGCGGTAGAAGACTGAAACTGAAGAATGTGTTGAATGATAAAACGGTCGAACTCCGGCCTAATCAGGGAGTCTTATTTCAACCCTGGTAACGTTTCCCACTCAAACATCTCTCTACCACTCCCATTCCATTCTCCTCCGTTTCCCCATTCTCCCACCCTCCCACCCTCCCACCCCCATCCCACTCGTCCTCTTTGTCTTTCCATCCTCGTCTTCCTATCTTTCCCCTTCCCTTCTCCCACCCACTTTGCAGTCAGATAATCATCATAAATGTCAGTGGTGGTAACGATTGCCGATGTCTGCACCGTTATATCAAAAGTTCTCTTTATTGGCTTTTCTCTCTCTCTTCTTTTTTTTTTTTTTTTCGTCTTGATGTTGGAGTCCATATTTCACAAGAGACGGGCGACCTTTAGCGTGTGTGTGTGTGTGTGTGTGCGTGCGTGCGTGCGTGCGTGCGTGCGTGCGTGCGTGCGTGCGTGTGCGTGTGCAGTGTGTGTGTGTGTGTGTGTGTGTGTGTGTGTGTGTGTGTTGTGCGTGCATGTGTGTGTGTGTGTATGTGTGTGTGTGTGTGTGTGCGCGCGCGCGTGTTTACATGTGTGTGTGGGTGTGGGTGTGTGGGTGTGTGTGAGGATGATTTGGTGGATGAGGAGGGAAGGGGGTCAAAACGTGGACCGTGTCCAAATGCATACTTGTGTGTGTGTTTGTGTGTGTGTGTGTGTGTGTGTGTGTGTGTGTGTGTGTGTGTGTGTGTGTGTGTGTGTGTGCAAGAAAGTCGTCTGGGAGTTACTGCATATCTTGAGCAGAGACAGACAGACAGACAGACAGAGAGAGGCATTGACGTGAAAAGCGACATAGCTGGAAACCTCTGTTCTTTCTCATGATGTTTTGGAGATATGTATCGAACAAGTCGAGACAATTTGACTAATTACTGTCTAATTATTAATAGAACGTTCGACCTTGGTATTTAAGGCATGTCTCCAAACACACTGCAATATGCATGCGCACGTACAGACATTAATTTACTGATGTTTCCCCGGTACGACTCGAGAACGTTCAATTATTGTGTCAATATGGAAACTTTCTGTTGTTGTCGATTATCAACCCAAAGTCTGTTAGGCGTTTGTTTGCTCCTCAAATGGATTCAACAGACAGATCAAAACATGATTCTCAACTTCGCATTTGTGATCTGACAGATTAGATTATTGTTTTTATCTCTTTTTTTTTTTTTTTTTTTTTTTTTTTGTCGCTGTCCCAACCTCTGCGCCACCTCAGAGGCAGTGCACCCACGCCGCTCATCCGACACCCCGTCCACAGCCACAGCCCGGTCGGCCCCGCAGCAGCCCCGGCACCGGCAATCCGCAGGGAGCAGTCAATGTCAAGTCGTCAAGAGGCAACCCACCGGAGGAGACACTGCACTGCTGCCGAGTCACTTCGATGGTGTTCAGTGGCGCCTGTTCTGATCTAACATACGCAGGACATCACCTACTAAGCCCCCTAATGACGACAATAATTGCTTAGTCGCGGAGCCGGCGTGAGTGAGCTCTCTCCCCGGAGGGCGCGACCACGTCCGTCCAACGACAGCCCCCATGGACTCGCCGATACCGGTGACCCCGACGGAACCAAACCAAGACTACAGACGTGGAGAGGACATCGAAATTGAGGTCACCATGAGAGCAGGGCATGAAGGGCCACAGAATTTGAGACATGTTTTTTTATGTTGATCGATGAGAATGAGGATGATTAAAATGATGCTACGGATTTCCATTTCAGTCTGAGACTACATGACAGGGCTGTACTCTACGCTTCCTTTCATAATATATCCCGGCGTCAACCAGGCCCGAGAGATACAGGCACCTGCAATGTTGGTCAGAAAATTTGAGCAACACTCGCAGAAACGCATCCATTAAGTGGATGAAACTCGACTGTGTAGTCCTAGTCTTCCCAACTGAGTCCGCAGCAAACTCAACTCTGGGTAGGAGCCGGTCGGGGCAGAAAAACCCACATGACTCTGATGGGATTCGAACCCACGACCTCCCAGCCGGGAGTCCGCGACGCTAACCTCTTTGCCACGGTGGCTGGTCATTGTTTTTATCTTTGTAGGTGAGCGAGGGTACATATCCACTTGCAGCATTAGAAAAATGACCACCATAGGGAGTGGTAGGCGAGGGGTGAAGGCAGAGTTGTGAGCGAGAGGGTTGGGGGTTGGGGTGAGAGAGACATGGACGAGGGGTGGAGTGGAGTTGGGGGGAGGGGGGGGTAGGGAGTCGTGGACAAAGGATAAGAGGAAGTCGTAAACAAGACGTGAAAAGTTTCAGTTTCAGTTTCATCAAAGAGGTGTCACTGTGGACTATGTGGACTATATGGACTATATGGACTATGTGAACTATATGGACTATGTGGACTACATGGACTATGTGGACTAAATGGACCATGTGGACTATATGGACTAGTCCATATACGCTACACCACATCTGCTAAGTTCTGAGACAACTCTGTGCGTAATTTAAAGCTGATGGATCAACTAATTAATGATTAAGATGAGAGAATTTAAGAAGAGGGTCTCGTGGCTACGACTTAGCAGATGTCTGACCTACGCATTAGCCCAACGCGCTGGTCAGACGTTGAGTGCCTACCTAATATCGGTTGTGCCATTATTATCATTGTATGTGTGTGTGGTGAGTGTACACGTGCATGTGTATGGGTGTGTAGGCACAGCTCAATATGTGTGTACCAGTGTATGGGGGGGTGTGAGTGTGTGTGTGTGTGTGTGTGTGTGTGTGTGTGTGTGTGTGTGTGTGTGTGTGTGTGTGTTTGTGGTTGGTGGGCATGTGTGAGCATGCTCCTGCGCGCACGTATCTGCACGAAGGAAGTGGTGAGGGAGGGGGAAGATGGAATGGTGGGCGATATGGAAGAGGGAACCAGGATTGAGGGAGAGGAGGAAGACACAGGGAGGGGAAAGAGGAAGTGATGTGTTCAGAGGGAGAGGTATTCGAGAACAAGGAGTAAAAGGAACTTTAGCGAATTAAATCAGGAATGATATTGCAATGAAACCCCAAACTATCATCTATTCCAAGAGTAAGCAGGAATACGTTGCGTACTCTAAAGCATATGCACATGTACATAAACTCACTTCAGTCTCGTGCACACACGAAAAGGAAAGACAGCCGAAGACACAAATCAGCGTAGAGTTAGTTAGATATTGATATCATGCATGTTTCGAGATTCAGAAAACGCGTTCGTTTCCATAATGGAGAAAAAGAAGACGAAGGGAAAAAAAAGAAACAAAGATAGAAAGAAGGAAAGAAAGGAGGGAAGGAAGGAAGAAAGGAAGAAAGAAAGGAAAAGAAAAGAAAGGAAGAAAGAAAGAAGACCACCGCCACATCAGTCACCCTGCTGTCCTTTTTTCCCCGTACGAACAATGTAAGAATGGAGAGAGAGAGAGAGAGAGAGAGAGAGAGAGAGAGAGAGAGAGAGAGAGAGAGAGACGTGAATAGTGACATAGCTGGAAGTTCCTGTTCTTTCTCTGGGTGTTTCGGAGATATGTATCGAACAAGGCGAGACAATTTGACTAATTACTATCTAACTATTAATAGAACATTCGACCTTGGTCTTTAAGGATGTCTCCAAACACACTGCACAATGCATGCGCACGTACAGACATTTTACCAATTTTCCTCTCAAGACTCGAGGACATTCAATTATTTTGTCAATATGTGAATGTTCTGTTGCTCTCGATTATTAACTGTTATGCTTTTGTTTACTGGTCAAATGGATTCAACAGACAGATTATAACGTAGTTTTAAATTTCGCGTTCGAGATCTGATAGATTAGAACATTGTTTTTAAGTTTGCAGGTGAGTGAGGATAAATATCCACTTGCAGCATTAGGGAAATAACCGCCTTAGGGAGTGGCAGGCGAGAGGTGAAAAGACAGTGGTGAGCGAGTAGTTGGGGGGGGGGGGGAGGGGGGGGGTCCTGGATGAGGGTTGGGGAGGTGGGTGGGTGGGGGGGGGGTTAGGGAGTCGTGGACAAGGAATAAGAGGAAGTCGTAAACAAGACGTGAAAAGTTTTAGTTCCAGTTTCAGTTTCATCAGACAGTGTCACTGTGTACGGACTAGTCCATATACGTTATACCACATCCATTAAATTTTGAGACCACTCTGTGCATGATTTAAAGCTGATGGATAAATGAATTAATGATTAAGACGAGACGAGAGAATTCAAGAAGAGAGTCTCGTGGCTACGGCTTAGCAGATGTTTGACCTACACAGTAGCCCAACGTGCTGGTCAGACCTTGAGTACCTTCTTGACATTGGTTGTGCCATTATTACCATTGTATGTGTGTGTGGTGAGTGTACACGTGTGTGTATGCATGGTGTGTGTGTATGTGTGTGTGTATGCATGTGCATGTGTGCGTGTGCATGTGTGCGTGCGCACAGGTGCATACGCATTTGTGTGTGTGTGTGTGTGTGTGTGTGTGTGTGTGTGTGTGTGTGTGTGTGTGTATGCGTGTGATTATGTGCATGTGCCTGTGTGTTTGTGGGCATGTGTGAGCATGCTCCTGCGCGCAAGTATCTGCAGAAAGGAAGTGGTGAGGGAGGGGGAAGATGGAATGGTGGGCGATATGGAAGAGGGAACCAGGATTGGGGGAGAGGAGGAAGACACAGGGAGGGGAAAGAGGGAGTCATGTGTTCAGAGGGAGAGGTACTCGAGAACGACGAGTAAAAGGAGGCCTTCAGTGAATTAAAGCAGGAGTAATACTGCAATGAAACCCCAAACTGTCATTTATTCCAAGAGTAAACAAGAATACGGTTTGTGTACTCCACAGCATACACACATGAACATAAACGCACGCAGTCTCGGATACACACGAAAATGAAGGAAGAGTTGAAAACACAAAATTAGCGTAGAATTAATTAGGGATATTGGCATTGTGCGGTTTTTGTTTGTTTGGTTTTTGTTTGTTTTTGTTTTGTTTTGTTTTCGATTCAGGAATGAATTCGTTTCGTAAAGAAAAAGAATACAAGGAAGAAAGAAAGAGAGAAACAAAGGAGACGAAGGAAGGAAGAGAAATAAGGAAAGAAGGAAGAATGAAAGAAAGAAGAGAAAGAAAGAAAAAGAAAGAAATACAAGAAAAGGAAAGAAGAAAAGAAGAGAAAGAAAGACAAGAAAATAAAGAATGAAAGACAAGAAAAGAAAGAAGAGAAAGAAAGACAAGAAAAGAAACAATAGAAAGAAAAGAAAGACAAGAAAAGAAAGAAAGAAAGAAAAGATAGACAAGAAAAGAAAGAAGAGAAAGAAAGAGAAGAAAAAAAGGAAAGATAGACAAGAAAAGAAAGAAGAGAAAGAAAGACAAGAAAAGAAAAGAAAGAAAAGAAAGAAAGAAAAAGACAAGAAAAGAAAAGAAAGAAAGAAAGAAAGACCAGAAAAGAAAGAAGAGAAAGATAGACAAGAAAAGAAAGAAGAGAAAGATAGACAAGACAAGAAAGAAAGAAAAGAAAGACAAGAAAAGAAAGAAAGACAAGAAAAGAAAGAAGAGAAAGACAAGAAAAGAAAGAAAGAAGAGAAAAAAGACAAGAAAAGAAAGAAAGAAAGAAAGAAGAGAAAGATAGACAAGAAAAGAAAGAAGAGAAAAAAGACAAGAAAAGAAAGAAAGAAAGAAAGAAGAGAAAAAAGACAAGAAAAGAAAGAAAGAAAGAAAGAAGAGAAAAAAAAGACAAGAACAGAAAGAAGAGCTCCACACAACAATCACCCTGCTGTTTCTTCTCCGCATGCGAACAATATGAGTACGGAAAGTTCAGACAGACAGACAGACAGAACAGAACAGAATCTTATTCACAGAAAGGCCAAAGCCCCACCTGAAGGGGCGTGAACAATGACAAAGAATAGATGATACAA
>CM065736.1:2775388-2802888 GCA_033310375.1 Conus canariensis | reverse complement strand
CTCAGCAAATAAGTTACAGAATTTCTGGGGTAACACAGACTGGGGAACTGATAAAGGGGGTGAAGATTTGGTTCTGCCCATTATGGTGTCTGTCACTTTGAACAGTTGCTTGGATGTAGTGCATGCGAGGATTTGTGCATTGTAGAATGTGGTCTTCACTTGCTGTACAATTGGGTTGATGATTTTGATTGCTGAGTTGTAATATTTGTTTGTGGACGATCAAACCAGTCTTTAGCCACTGTCTCTCTGCTCTCCTTTTTTCACGTTTGGCGTCACGTGCTCGGAGGCCCACTGCTGGAAACCATGGGGAGGGCGGACGAGTAGACATCTTGCGTCTGGTCGATGGGGCGTGGCGATCCAAGACGTCGAGGAGAAGCTTCTTGTACATCTCAGCTGCAGGAGAGGTCATGGACTGAAGACAGGACACCAAGTCAGCTCTGAAGGTTTCCAGGTCGATGGCAGCAATGTTGCGGGCCTCAACATACCGAGGAAGGGAACGAGGAAGGGGGATATACAGCTTGGCCAGGCCAGGATGGAGCGGTGGTCAGAAGTGAGGGTCAAGCTGGTGGAGACAGACTACAATGTCATCAACAAGGTGGACAATCCAATCAAGGATGTGGCCAGATTTGTGGCTTGGAGAGGTTACAGACTGCTTGAGACCAAAACTCTCAAAAAGATCCATTCATCGAGAGGTGTAGGAGTTGGAAGGGTTGTCCCAGTGGAAGTTGAAATCACCAAGGAGTAGGGAATGGCCTTTGGAGGAATTCACATTTTCATGTAAATCAGGAAGTTAATCAAGAAAAAGAGTCTTTCAGTTGGTTTTTCTTGCTGGGTGGTGGACGATACAGGCAGAAAATGAGTTGGGAGGATTGGGGTAGAGAGATGGTGAGGTGTACCAGTTCAAAAGAGGTGTGGGCAAATGAAAATTCAGTGGTTGTGGAGATAGATGGAGAGAGAATGTTGGAGACGACGAACGCAATGCCGTCGCCCCGTGAAGGCCGTGGGAAGCTGAGAGTGGAGTAGCCAGGAGGAGACAAATCAGTGCATTTGGCTTCGTCGCCGCAAGGCAACAGCCACGACTCTGTGATGCACATAACATTGACGTCATTGTCGATGACAAAATCATTGATGGCTGTTCTCTTTTCTTTAGCACCAACACTCTGCGCATCGAACAACGCCAACGTCAGTCTGGAGTCGCCATGAGCAGCAGTAGGGGACTTGTGAAGGGGTAGCTGATCAGGCTGGAGGCAACAACAGCACAGGGGGAAGGGGGGTTAACAGAAGGGGAACATTAGGGGCAGCTGATGAGGGGGTCTTGCATTTTCCTTCTCGCGTAGAGTGGAAAAGTGATGAAAAGAAGAAGAACAATAATAATAATTATTATGATATTAATAATAATCAAAACAACAACAATAATAACAATGATAATAACATTATGATTATTTTTATTATTATTGTTGTTGTTGTTGTTGTTACGATAATAATGATAATTGTAATAATTATTATTGTTGTTATTATTATTATCATTATTATTATCATTATTACTATTATTATGACAATGATGATGACGACGGCGAGAATCACAATGATGATGATGACGATGACGACGATGATGATGATGATGATGATGATACCTCACTCCTAACTGAATTGAGATATCAAGGCAGTATTCTGTGTTTGTGAAAACTTTGCAACGTCTGTCTGGCGTTGACATCTTCAGGGTTTGTCTGTCACAAGTTTTCTTCCGCATTGTTCCCCCTGGTGTCTTTTTCTTCTTCTTCTTTTTTTTTTTTCTGTTTCTGTAAACGAGCTGTCAATATTCATAGGAGTTGTTTGCTGACCGATCCTATTCTTAATCTGGAACAGCTGTGACATCCCTGGGTTATTTGGGGGTACTTAGTCACAACTTGTCTCCCTTTCACAAGTCCTAGTACTTCCTCCGAGCGGAAGCAGCCATTGTTGGAGCAGACGACAGGTTCGCCTGACTTTGGAATGGAGTTTTTGTCATCTGGAGTCTTCAGTATGACAGAAGAACAAGCAGTACCCAGCAGGCGTTATGAAGAGATCTGAACAGATGTCATGGAGTGTGGGGGGGGGGGGGGGGGGGGGGGGGGGGGGGGGGGGAAAAAGAGAGAGAGAAACAGAGAAACATAGACACAGAAAGAGAGACAGAGAAGAAATAACTGTTAGTTGGAGCTGGGATGAGGACTTCTTCACTGCAGCGGTCCACTTCAAAACAGAGTGTGCGCATAAAATTTCCAAAGCCCCCCCCCTGCTTTATTCTTTACTGCAGATTTCTTCATGCGAGACCAGTGGCAGTACTCCTACCCCATTTTGTTCGATCCACCCTGTACAACCATACCCTATTTTGTACGATCCACCTGTACAACCATACCCTATTTGTACGATCCACCCTGTACAACCATATCCCTATTTTGTTCGATCCACCCTGTACAACCATATCCCTATTTTGTTCGATCCACCCTGTACAACCATACCCTATTTTGTTCGATCCACCTGTACAACCATATCCCTATTGTGTTCGATCCACCCTGCACAACCATACCCCTATTTTGTACGATCCACCCTGTACAACCATACCCTATTTTGTACGATCCACCCTGTACAACCATACCCCTATTTTGTACGATCCACCCTGTACAACCATACCCCTATTTTGTACGATCCACCCTGTACAACCATACCCCTATTTTGTACGATCCACCCTGTACAACCATACCCCTATTTTGTACGATCCACCCTGTACAACCATACCCCTATTTTGTACGATCCACCCTGTACAACCATATCCCTATTTTGTACGATCCACCCCTGCACAACCATACCCCTATTTTGTACGATCCACCCTGTACAATCATACCCCTATTTTGTACGATCCACCCTGTACAACCATATCCCTATTTTGTACGATCCACCCTGTACAACCATACCCCTATTTTGTACGATCCACCCTGTACAACCATATCCCTATTTTGTTCGATCCACCCTGTACAACCATACCCCTATTTTGTACGATCCACCCTGTACAACCATACCCCTATTTTGTACGATCCACCCTGTACAACCATACCCTATTTTGTACGATCCACCCTGTACAACCATATCCCTATTTTGTACGATCCACCCTGTACAACCATATCCCTATTTTGTACGATCCACCCTGTACAACCATACCCCTATTTTGTACGATCCACCCTGTACAACCATACCCCTATTGTGTTCGATCCACCCTGTACAACCATACCCCTATTGTGTTCGATCCACCCTGTACAACCATACCCCTATT
Source organism: Conus canariensis (assembly GCA_033310375.1). Taxonomy (NCBI): domain Eukaryota; kingdom Metazoa; phylum Mollusca; class Gastropoda; order Neogastropoda; family Conidae; genus Conus; species Conus canariensis. The sequence continues at coordinate 2,799,581 of CM065736.1, read as the reverse complement.
GTGTTCGATCCACCCTGTACAACCATACCCCTATTGTGTTCGATCCACCCTGTACAACCATACCCCTATTGTGTTCGATCCACCCTGCACAACCATACCCCTATTTTGTACGATCCACCCTGTACAACCACACCCCTGATACCATTCAACATCAAATGGGTGTGAGGACACCCAGCAGAGGAGATACTGCACCATTGCCAGGTCATTTTGGTTGCATTCAGTGGTGCTGATAATGCACCACTGCCAGGTCATTTTGGTTGCATTTAGTGGTGCTGATAATGCACTATTGCCAGTCATTTTGTTCATTCAGTGTGCTGATACTGCACCACTGCCAGGTCATTTTGGTTGCATTCAGTGGTGCTGATACTGCACTATTGCCAGTCATTTTGGTTGCATTCAGTGGTGCTGATACTGCACTATTGCCAGTCATTTTGGTTGCATTCAGTGGTGCTGATACTGCACTATTGCCAGTCATTTTGGTTGCATTCAGTGGTGCTGATACTGCACTATTGCCAGTCATTTTGGTTGCATTCAGTGGTGCTGATACTGCACCACTGCCAGTCATTTTGGTTGCATTCAGTGGTGCTGATACTGCACTATTGCCAGTCATTTTGTTGCATTCAGTGGTGCTGATACTGCACTATTGCCAGTCATTTGGTTGCATTCAGTGGTGCTGATACTGCACCATGCCAGTCATTTTGGTTGCATTTAGTGGTGCTGATACTGCACTATTGCAGGTCATTTTGGTTGCATTCAGTGGTGCTGATACTGCACACTGCCAGTCATTTGGTTGCATTCAGTGGTGCTGATACTGCACATTGCCAGTCATTTTGGTTGCATTCCCAGTCATTTTGGTTGCATTCAGTGGTGCTGATACTGCACTATTGCCAGTCATTTTGGTTGCATTCAGTGGTGCTGATACTGCACCACTGCCAGGTCATTTTGGTTGCATTTAGTGGTGCTGATACTGCACTATTGCCAGGTCATTTTGGTTGCATTCAGTGGTGCTGATACTGCACCACTGCCAGGTCATTTTGGTTGCATTCAGTGGTGCTGATACTGCACTATTGCCAGTCATTTTGGTTGCATTCAGTGGTGCTGATACTGCACTATTGCCAGGTCATTTTGGTTGCATTCAGTGGTGCTGATACTGCACTATTGCCAGGTCATTTTGGTTGCATTTAGTGGTGCTGATACTGCACCACTGCCAGGTCATTTTGGTTGCATTTAGTGGTGCTGATACTGCATCACTGCCAGGTCATTTTGGTTGCATTTAGTGGTGCTGATACTGCATCACTGCCAGGTCATTTTGGTTGCATTTAGTGGTGCTTGTTCAGATTGAGCACACACAAGAAACTACCTACAGAGCCCCCTTCTGATGCAAGTCACTGGCCATTTCCAGAGCCGAGATCAGTGAGCTCCCCCTTTCGGAGAGAGCCACCACGTCCTTCCAGAAACAGATCCGATCCAATTGCCAGGACTAACTGTTTGACATGTAACCGCCAAAGGCACAGGCGTGGACAGGAACCGGAAACTGAGGTCACCATGATAGCAGGGCTGGACGGGCCACAAAAATTTGAGAGAGTGAAGAATGAAGATTATGTCGTGGACTTCTATCCTGTATAGAGGTTACATTCTAGGGGTTCTACTGTATGTTTACCTTTATCATATATACTGCTGTCAACCAGGTCCAAGAAGTACAGACACTTGCAGTGGTGGTCAGAAAATTTTGAGCACCTACCCTCAGAGACGCATCCACAATGTGGATGAAACTTAACGGTGTGGTTCCAGTCTTCCTACTTTGAGCAAGTGGCACATTCAACGGTGGGTAGGACCCCGGACAGGGTTGAAAAATCCCACCAAGCAATGGCTCTGATGAAACTCAAACCTGTTACCTCTCAGTTCGCAAATCCACGATGCTAACACCAGCAAAACACGTAAGATTTCGTAGTTAGAGTCAACTTCCCTGTAAGGTGGGTAGGTGATTGTGGATAGTATGCCGAACATCCCTGTGTTGGTTTCCATCTCTGGGGCTGACACTGGGACTGGTTCCATTCAACTGCTGCAATGGCGATGGCGAAGACTTGAACCTCCAATCTCAAAAGTCTGTGTCAGTGTGTGAGCCCTCGCAGGCAAGCATTTAGCTTGCTTATATCGAAGCCGGCGGCTGCTGACAGAGACAGATGGAGAGGGGAGGTTGCGTCTGCGGTCCTCGGGTTTCCCCAACGACTACTTCTGTAGTTATGGGCCTGAGGTGAGGTGAGGTGAGGATATCGAAGTAGTGAATTTTTCGCCGAAAGAAAATTAATTAGAAACCAGAGCGTCTAAATTTTGCTTTCGGGTTTCGTCTGTCTCTTTGATTTATGATAAGGACATATGTGACAGCCTATGTGACTGGTCGAATTCTGTAAACCTCTTTCCGATTAGTCGCCGAAGTTCTCGGCTGCACGTGCTGCCATTGCTTATCGATTACCGTACGCCCGTTTGTCAGTCGTATTATTGTGGCACGATGATTACAATAACAATTCATTCTGCTACGATCTGTTTGAAATACACGCTGCAAAGTGGTTTGAGAACCCAAGGGACGAATTTAGCACACACTGGGATTGTCTGTATCTTTATCAAGGGCAATGGCTATGGCTACGGATCACGTTACAAGGGAGGTAATTCAAATCTGTGCTACACGACATTGTGGCACGTCTTATCTCCCGTTGCCTGGTTTTCTCTCGTTTCTGTGTGTGTGTGTGTGTGTGTGTGTGTGTGTGTGTGTGTGTGTGTGCGTGCGTGCGTGCGTGCGTGCGTGCGTGCGTGTGTGTGTGTGTGTGTGTGTGTGTGTGTGTGTGTGTGTGTGTGTGTCAGTACAACCTTGAGTTAATCTAACAATAAATTGGTTTCAGTCAGTCAGTGTGTGTGTATGTGTGTGTGTGTGTGTGTGTGTGTGTGTGTGTGTGTGTGTGTGTGTGTGTATGTGCGCGCGCGCGCGCGCGCGTGCGTGCGTGCGTGTGTGTGTGTGTGTGTGTGTGTGTGTGTGTGTGTGTGCAAACACTGTAACAGCCGAACAACACATATCTCGCCACTCTCTCTCTCTCTCTCTCTCTCTCTCTCTCTCTCTCTCTCTCTCTCTCTCTCTCTCTCCTAAACGTGGTGACAGTCCTGAGATAACCTCTGCTGTTGACGGGACTATAATTTTAATCGTAATCTTAATCTCACTCCCCTTCCCTCTCTCTCTCTCTCTCTCTCTCTCTCTCTCTCTCTCTCCTCTCTGTCTCTCTCCTCTCTCTCTCCCTCCCCCCCTCTCTCACTCTCCTCTCTCTCCCTCCCTCTCTCTCTCTCTCTCTCTCCCCCCTCCCTCTCTCTCTCCCCTCTCTGTCTCTCTCCTCTCTCTCTCTCTCTCCCTCCCCCCTCTCTCTCTCTCCTCTCTCTCCCCTCCCTCCCTCTCTCTCTCTCTCTCTCTCTCTCTCTCTCAGCGTCCGATCTTTGTCCTTCAATGCACAACTGACATCAAAACGAAAGGAGCGGCAAAATATACAGCACTGCACGGAAAACAGACGACACACAGACGACAGCCCTTAGGACGACAGGCGACAGGTGTCACTCAGTCAGTCAGTCTGTCAGTCAGCCAGTGAACCAGCTGTGCCAGTTCACTCCCAACACAGGGCTGTCTGAAAGGGGCTATGTACAGGGCGACTGTCTCAGGACGAGGCTGAAAGTGGAGGGAGCTGCTAACACGTGGTGTAGTAGTGAACATCTGTCACTGCAGTCTGCACGACGGGCGAACGCACGCCTTTGTTTTCTCTTGGCAGCCAGAGCTACGTGTCAGTCAGGAGGGGATGTGTGTGTGTGTGTGTGTGTGGGCGGGAGAGAACTATAAAATAGGCACTCTGGCTCACCCACCTCCGCCAGCTCCAACCGGCTGAAGCCGGTTTCGCTGTTGCTCCGCCGGCTTACCCAGAGTGCCTATTTTATAGTTCTCTAATAGTAAACACTTTACAAACATACATAATGTGTAGGCTTATCTGTTTTTAACACTAATTTAGAAAACTTTTGAGACTTAAGTTTTTGCTTAATCCTTCGTTTTTCTTGATCGTTTTCAATAACATCATTTTCACGCATACATTCATCAAATGCGTCTCTGTCTTTCATGTGAAATAAAACCACTGTCTTTAATTGTTCTCTAAAGTCTTTTAAAACTGAGTTATATTTTTGACATAAAATCCACACCCAGCATGTCTTCCACTGAAAGCTAGTTTCGGCCGAACAGCCATCTATAATAAATAGTGTCTGCGTTCTCCCAAACAGTCTGTATTACCAGTTGGTTGACTGTTAGCTTTTTTGCAAGACCAAGACAACACAATTATAACGACGCAGTAAGTCAGCAGGCTGAGCGTCCTGTTGACAAACTGTGTGTCTCCCTATGTTCTGACCTAAAAATCAATAAAACACGCCTTGCGCGCCTACTGCGTTTCTTCTCTCACCGGGCTCGCGGCGCGGTCTGTCCGCACAGCGGGCGTGCGCTAACACGTTCTTTGCTATAGCGTGAGCTGCCTCTTTCTCTGTTCTTCATCGCGCTTAACTAGTAGTTGCAGGCCAACGAATCACTGCACAGCGCCCACGCACATCCTGTTCAGTCACAAAGCAAGTGGCTGACATATCAAATGAGAAGTGGTCCTACCAGTTCCACTTTTCGCCCCAAGTCCTTAATTAAGTCACCCCAAGTCCTTAATTAAGTCACCCCAAGTCCTTAATTAAGTTCTTAATTAAGTCACCCAAGTCCTTAATTAAGTTTCCCCAAGTCCTTAATTAAGTCACCCCAAGTTCTTAATCAAGTTACCCCAAATTCTTAATCTAGTTCTTAATCAAGTTACTTTAAGTTTTTAATCAAGTTACCTCAAGTTCTTATCAAGTTCTTATTTAAGTTTTCATCAAGTTGTCATGAAGTCGTTATCAAGTTCTTATTCAAGTCACTTATAATTATTTATTAAGTTCTTGAAATATTACTGCATATCAAATGGATCAAAATGATCTTTTGTTGTTGGCGGTTCTGGTATTCTTTTTTGTTCAGATTTTGTATTTAGTGGCTGTGATTTTTTGGGCTGCTTTGGTTTTTGCTGTCTTTCTTTATATGTTTTATAAACGTAATAACCACCCCCACCAACAGCAATGACGCCAAAAATGCTAACTCTTTTAATCCAAATAATCCATGATGATGTTGCGGGACTTGAAACAACTTGTTCTTGTTGTGGTTCTGGCACAACTGGTGTTTTTTCATTATGAGTTACATTCTGTGCTCGGAACATTAATTTTTTTTGTTTGTTCCACTCTGCTAATTTTTTCCCTGCTGCAACACGCCCAGGATGAGGAGGCTTTTTACTGGTCACTTTCTCCATCAATGTTTTCTGATTCTGCTGATTTTCTGGCTCGGTCATTTTTAAGGGAAATAAAATCTATATGATTAAACGTAATTAATCCCATGATTAATGGCGATAACAATGTTCCAAATCTGTAATATAGATCACATCCTAGAGACTCTAATGACTTTGTTAAAACTGGATCCTGCGTTAAATCATACATAAAATCTTGTTCAGAATCAATGGGAGCAAATCTACTAACTAGTTTAGTGTACAAACTAAGAACCGTTTGCCCAACACTTTTTACCATTCTTGACCCCAGTTGCGCTTCATACCTATTGTGATACTTTACAATGTCTTGCGGCGACATTTGTTGAATCTGTTCTATGCTAAATTCATTTCCAAGGTACTGTTTTGTTTTTCCACACGCCGCCAAAGAATACAGCCTTTCCTTTTGGCGCATAATAGCTTGGTCATCAACTTGATCATTTGTAATCATAAGTTCAGGAAGTAGATCATCGCTGTTCATGTTTTTTATTAATTATAATTATTTTATTTTTTAAAAATGAGCACCGAAAAAACTATTACTAACCTTGTATACCATTCTGCTGTTATTGGAGGCCTAAGTGTAGGATACACAATGCTTGGTAAAAGCCTGTTAAAAATAAAACCAGCAGATCTTGGCAAACTAGACTTTGAAGACTCAGCAAAGCTGATTGCTGTTATTACAGCTTCATTTGCTACGAAAGATTTTCTAGTTAAGCAAGGAATAATTCCAGACAGTATCAATATGTAAAATTAAAAAAATACATTTATAAAAATGGCTTCACTCGTAATGATGATTGGTGGCGCTGTGGTTAATGCGCTTGCTTTTAGCGGAAGTAATTATGCATTTAGTAAACTACGGGATGATGGCGAGAGAAAAAGACATAACAAAGCTATGGAGCAACTAGCCGCAGCACAAGCTGCGTATGAAAAGCAGAGAATTGAGCAGTTAGATTTTATTAACGATGAACTGAAAAAACAGGGACATGCAGCTTACACATTTAAAGATGTTGATCAAGCAATAAAAGAATATTATCTTGTAACAGGCAAGCCAATCGAGACATTGCCTCCACCAAAATTCAGCGATTTTTATCAACCATCAGAAAAACAAAAGATGCAAGAAATATTGTTTATTGCCTTTGGCATGACCGTTGTGTATTTTGTTGCACATAATATTGGCTGAATAAAAAATGAACAAGATCTATTATTCGCCAAAAGGATATTGGAAGGGAATAACAGCAATTAAAAAGCTAAGCCAAGCAGCTGGAGTCAGTGAACAAACAGCAAAGGAATGGTTATCTAAACAAGCGATTTGGCAAATTTATCTACCAGCGCCTAAACAAATACAGAGACCACACTTTGTGAATATAACTCCAAACGACACCCATCAAATGGATCTTCTATATTTACCCCATGATACGATTAGACGAAAAAGATTTAAGTACGCACTTACAGTCATTGACATAGCTTCAAGATACAAAGATGCTGAACCATTAACACAAAAGAGTGCTTCTGCTGTTGCTGTCGCTTTACAACTGATATATCAACGAGGACCCTTAACTTATCCTCGCATGATTCAAGTCGATGATGGGAAAGAATTTAAAGGACAAGTGAATCAATTATTGTTAAAACATAGAGTTACCATTAAAAGAGGCATTCCGGGTGTTCACAGATCACAGGGTTTGGTTGAAAACTTTAACAAACAGTTATCTGAAAGGCTTTTTTCCTACCAGTATCACAGAGAGCTGATTGGCAATTCTCGCAACACAGAATGGGTTAGAAGACTGCCCTCAGTTTTGCGCGCAATGAATAATGAAGAATTTAAGGGGCTAAAACCAGTACAAGCAATCAAAACCAAACGAATAAATGTTGCTATTGAAGACTCATCCAGTAAACTATTACCATTTGGTTTAAAAACCTTTATTCACCGGGAGAAGCGGAAGGGGACACTCGCATCAGGGCAACAGATCCAGTTTGGAGTGTTGATCCATATGAGATAAAAAAAATTGTGAAAATGAATCCGCCTGTGTATTATTTACGAGAAACTGACACAACAAAACGACCAGCCCCCCGAAGATCTTTTGTGAAGGAAGAACTGCAGATAATCCCGCCAGACACAGTTCCGCTTAATTAATTTACGTAAATATATTTGAGTTTAAAATGGAAGCTCAAAAAAAATTATTTGCGTATAAATTTATTATTAAAACAATGATAAAGAATAAACTGCCAATAGATCCTAATATTTATGAAAAAATCAAAAATCTTGAAACAACAACCACAAAAAATCCAGCTATACTGGATAAAGAAATTACTGAGTATCTAATTGCGCTTGACCAAATGTCCTCCAATGACCAATTGCATATGAAAACTCTGGATTAACAAATACTCTTTTTGTGTTAGTGCGGTCAAGAGACCGTTTTGTTAAAAACTGTTGTGTTAATCTCATGCAGATTAGATCGCAGCTTGTAATTGTCATGATGAAAAGTCTTATTGCCAAACAATGCTTCTTTATAGTTGTCATGGGATATGCTTGACTGCACAGCGCTGCGAGATATTCCCTTTGCTTTTTTAACAACTTTTTTTTGGCTTGAAAGACTGTACATTTTCGACCTTAAACCAATAAACTCCTTGATCACCCCTCCAGATAATTCATCCTTCATCTTACCTAAAACCTTCTTATTAATATCTGAATGCAAAGGTGAATCTTTAGGATAATCAGATGTGTCGTACCATCCAGCATGCCCTTTAGCCACTTCTGTTTCTAAATCTTTGTAAAAATCTTCAGTAGGGATGTCTATTACAAAAGAATCTGTATCTGTGTACAGAACTCTGGACTCTGGATACAAGGGTTTAAAGTAGTCGTAAAGAAATTCTAACATCAAAAGCTTCGACAGCTCTAAAACAGTAAACCCAATAAAAACAGGTTTGTCCAATTTGACTTTCTTTTTTTTCATCATTATTCCAAAAAGCTGATCATGAAATTTTCTAAAGTCTTGATAATTTGGTTTTGACACCAGCTTAATTGCAACGTTTTCTCTGGTGACCAATCTAACATCTTTACGCTTGTGCGGATTCTCCATAGTCTTTCCAAAACAGCTGTTGTTCATCAACTTGAAAAAGTCTTTTTCTGAAGCATCTGCGGATTTAGTTCTGAGATCAGTGTTCTTCATTATGTATGGTTTCATGAACTGTTCTTGATCAAAAGCAATTATACGATGAACAGCTGCCAACTTTAAACCATGTCTTAAATAAAATTGAAGAAGTCTGTAATGACAGACATAATTTTTTTTGTCACGAAGATTAGGCACAAGTTTAGGCGGTTCTGTCATTGCCATCTTTAGACTTTCTGCCGCTAATGGATAGTCATTATGGTAATCATGAAGTTCATGAGGATATTCTAAATCAACTTCTAGAATGAGACCTCTTTTACGATCAGCTTCTAGAGTAGGTAGCCATTTTAAAAACTTTTGAATGTCTTTTACACCTCCTGTGTACATTTTAAAGTTGCGTAATGGAAGTGATTGCGCCATTGCCCATCCATACAGATTGTTTGCATCTAAATACATAAGATAGTTAGACCTTTTACTTGGATCATAGTCATCCAAGTATTTGTTGTTTGCTTTACAGTAATGGTGCGACGCCATACTGATTCCCCCACGCAATCCGTTTTCAATCATCTGAAGCATTGGCAGGTCAGACAATAAATCAATTTGTACTCCAGTAAATTTTAAGAAAGCGTCCCAGCTCATCCCAGGCGCAGAAATATAATGCGCAGGATCCAGGCTGTAATGTTTCATGCAGGTCTTCCTATAATTTTCAAAGACGTCCGCCAACAAACAGGTATCCGCCATTAAATAGGAATCATGATAGTCTCCCATCGTTTTACACTCTAACTTCTGCCACGCATCTTGAGCATAAGAATAATCAGAATCACTGATGTCCTTTCCTCTAAGACTACTAAAGAACGCGCCTTTAGGTGGAAGGGCTGGGTTATCAAACCTTTCCCAACTGTTCATGTACTCATAAGGGTAAACGCCCTTTCTAACAAGAGTTGGGTCAAAATTTCTTCTGTTATTGGGCAGGACTTTAAGGATCCTGCCAGTGACTCTAAACTCCCCATCAGGTGTTGCATAGAGTCATAAAAAGATAAATTATTTAAAGTGAAACACATGTACTTTTCTGATGACTGCGCAATGCATGACACCCTAAAGGCGCTAGTTACTGCTTGCATTATAAGGTGAGAGTCGTAACCTCGCAAGTTGTGAAAGAATATAGGAAGTCTCCAAGTCCTAGGATCAAACTTTAGTTGAAGATTGCAATTGTTATGCGCTGCTCCTCTAAACTTTCCGCTAATGTGATCATGGTCTCTTACTGTTGGATTTAAACTTTTAGGTGTTAGCTCTAAACCACAAATCCAACAGTGAGTGGCTGAGTCATAGCGATCTTGATCTTCGGGGGTCATCTTAAGATCGGATAAGAATAGATTATTAGAACAGGCATTACGAACTTCTTGCATGCGTTTTAAGAAATGTTTTGCTGCATGTGGTCCTCTGTATAATTCTGGCTTTGAATGTTCACCATCTGACCTGACAACAATAAAGGCAAATGAACAAATCTGGTGGTTATTCATTATAACTGTTTTTGGTAAATGTTTTGGAGCTGGCCCCTCATAAGGAACAATAAGCGACTCGAAGTCTGCGTAAACAACATATGGAGACCTCTGGAGTTTTTTGTAATTCTTAAAACTAACCTTACTGCCTTCTCTTGGCATAATTAGTTCTGTATTGCAGCCAACTGGGCTGAGACAATGTTTTACATGTTCGCTCGCAGCTTGAACGGACGGAATTCTTGTTAAACATTTTCTACAAAATTCTTGTTTGCTATGTTGTTTTGTAGTATGCACTAGTAATCTACTCATTGTGCGTATTAGAGTGTAGTGCAACCCATTAAGGCTTTGCATTAGGAGTAAGTCTACATGAGTTTTGGTTGGTTCGCCTATTGTTGGACTGTTCTTTGACACTCTAATTGGCAGAAGGTTGGTTTCTTCAGACCATGCGTATACGTTAACAGTTATTGGCGGATTTTGTTTTTCAAACTGATCAATTTTGTCTACAGCCATAGGAAATTCAAGGCCGTTAAAGTTAAGATCATTGGCCCACTGTAAATAGTTAGATACTCTCTCTGCATTTTTGGCAACGTGATGCAGCCTAGCAAGAACGCACCACATAAAACATTTGTCGTCTGAATTTTTTATCTTAAATAAATGTTAGCGAACCGCCCAGAGAACGTGGACAAACGAGTCACAAGACGAAACACAACTAGTTTCGACCTCTTAGGTCTTCATCAGGTGAGACATTAACGAATAAAACAATGAAAATTCACTTAGCTTTGATCGCTTCAGATCACTTGGTAGGGTTCAGCGCAAGGAAGAAGGCGTTGAATGAGAACGAGGCTGTTGGAAGGGAAATAGTGAGCGAGTCAAAGTCGTAATGAAGATAATAATATTACTGATAGGAATACTAATAATGGTCAAAATACTGAGGAAAAAAAAAAAAAAAAAAAAAAAGGGACAAGATTACTACCAATCTGTGTCAATAAGTATGGGTATGGGAGAAAGGAGAGTGGGTTAGAGGATTCTTAAACAGCAGGGTTGCCGTGGCAACAGTCCCAGAGGCGAAGGCGATGGTGATGTCAATGCCAGTGGTAGTATCAATACTAGCAATAGTATTACTGAATGATACTATCGTTGTTAGCAGTATCATTCAGTAATACTATTGCTAGTATTATGCCAGTGGTAGTATCAATACTAGCAATAGTATTACTGAATGATACTATCGTTGTTAGCAGTATCATTCAGTAATACTATTGCTAGTATTGATACTACCACTGGCATTGACATCACCATCGCCTTCGCCTCTGGGACTGTTGCCACGGCAACCCTGCTGTTTAAGAATCCTCTAACCCACTCTCCTTTCTCCCATACCCATACTTATTGACACAGATTGGTAGTAATCTTGTCCCTTTTTTTTTTTTTTTTTTTTTTTTCCTCAGTATTTTGACCATTATTAGTATTCCTATCAGTAATATTATTATCTTCATTACGACTTTGACTCGCTCACTATTTCCCTTCCAACAGCCTCGTTCTCATTCAACGCCTTCTTCCTTGCGCTGAACCCTACCAAGTGATCTGAAGCGATCAAAGCTAAGTGAATTTTCATTGTTTTATTCGTTAATGTCTCACCTGATGAAGACCTAAGAGGTCGAAACTAGTTGTGTTTCGTCTTGTGACTCGTTTGTCCACGTTCTCTGGGCGGTTCGCTAACATTTATTTAAGATAAAAAATTCAGACGACAAATGTTTTATGTGGTGCGTTCTTGCTAGGCTGCATCACGTTGCCAAAAATGCAGAGAGAGTATCTAACTATTTACAGTGGGCCAATGATCTTAACTTTAACGGCCTTGAATTTCCTATGGCTGTAGACAAAATTGATCAGTTTGAAAAACAAAATCCGCCAATAACTGTTAATGTCTACACATGGTCTGAAGAAACCAACCTTCTGCCAATTAGAGTGTCAAAGAACAGTCCAACAATAGGCGAACCAACCAAAACTCATGTAGACTTACTCCTGATGCAAAGCCTTAATGGGTTGCACTACACTCTAATACGCACAATGAGTAGATTACTAGTGCATACTACAAAACAACATAGCAAACAAGAATTTTGTAGAAAATGTTTAACAAGAATTCCGTCTGTTCAAGCAGCGAGTGAACATGTAAAACATTGTCTTAGTCCAGTTGACTGCAATACAGAACTAATTATGCCAAGAGAAGGCAGTAAGGTTAGTTTTAAGAATTACAAAAAACTCCAGAGGTCTCCATATGTTGTTTACGCAGACTTTGAATCGCTTATTGTTCCTTATGAGGGGCCAGCTCCAAAACATTTACCAAAAACAGTTATAATGAATAACCACCAGATTTGTTCATTTGCCTTTATTGTTGTCAGGTCAGATGGTGAACATTCAAAGCCAGAATTATACAGAGGACCACATGCAGCAAAACATTTCTTAAAACGCATGCAAGAAGTTCGTAATGCCTGTTCTAATAATCTATTCTTATCCGATCTTAAGATGACCCCCGAAGATCAAGATCGCTATGACTCAGCCACTCACTGTTGGATTTGTGGTTTAGAGCTAACACCTAAAAGTTTAACAGTAAGAGACCATGATCACATTAGCGGAAAGTTTAGAGGAGCAGCGCATAACAATTGCAATCTTCAACTAAAGTTTGATCCTAGGACTTGGAGACTTCCTATATTCTTTCACAACTTGCGAGGTTACGACTCTCACCTTATAATGCAAGCAGTAACTAGCGCCTTTAGGGTGTCATGCATTGCGCAGTCATCAGAAAAGTACATGTGTTTCACTTTAAATAATTTATCTTTTTATGACTCTATGCAACACCTGATGGGGAGTTTAGAGTCACTGGCGGGATCCTTAAAGTCCTGCCCAATAACGGAAGAATATTTTGACCCAACTCTTGTTAGAAAGGGCGTTTACCCTTATGAGTACATGAACAGTTGGGAAAGGTTTGATAACCCAGCCCTTCCACCTAAAGGCGCGTTCTTTAGTAGTCTTAGAGGAAAGGACATCAGTGATTCTGATTATTCTTATGCTCAAGATGCGTGGCAGAAGTTAGAGTGTAAAACGATGGGAGACTATCATGATTCCTATTTAATGGCGGATACCTGTTTGTTGGCGGACGTCTTTGAAAATTATAGGAAGACCTGCATGAAACATTACAGCCTGGATCCTGCGCATTATATTTCTGCGCCTGGGATGAGCTGGGACGCTTTCTTAAAATTTACTGGTGTACAAATTGATTTATTGTCTGACCTGCCAATGCTTCAGATGATTGAAAACGGATTGCGTGGGGAATCAGTATGGCGTCGCACCATTACTGTAAAGCAAACAACAAATACTTGGACGACTATGATCCAAGTAAAAGGACTAACTATCTTATGTATTTAGATGCAAACAATCTGTATGGTTGGGCAATGGCGCAATCACTTCCATTACGCAACTTTAAAATGTACACAGGACTCAAAGACATTCAAAAGTTTTTAAAATGGCTACCTACTCTAGAAGCTGATCGTAAAAGAGGTCTCATTCTAGAAGTTGATTTAGAATATCCTCATGAACTTCATGATTACCATAATGACTATCCATTAGCGGCAGAAAGTCTAAAGATGGCAATGACAGAACCGCCTAAACTTGTGCCTAATCTTCGTGACAAAAAAATTATGTCTGTCATTACAGACTTCTTCAATTTTATTTAAGACATGGTTTGAAGTTGACAGCTGTTCATCGTATAATTGCTTTTGATCAAGAACAGTTCATGAAACCATACATCATGAAGAACACTGATCTCAGAACTAAATCCGCAGATGCTTCAGAAAAAGACTTTTTCAAGTTGATGAACAACAGCTGTTTTGGAAAGACTATGGAAAATCCGCACAAGCGTAAAGATGTTAGATTGGTCACCAGAGAAAACGTTGCAATTAAGTTGACTTCAAAACCTAATTATCAGGACTTCAGAAGATTTCATGATCAGCTTTTTGGAATAATGATGAAAAAAAAGAAAGTCAAATTGGATAAGCCCGTTTTTATTGGGTTTACTGTTTTAGAGCTGTCGAAGCTTTTGATGTTAGAATTTCTTTACGACTACTTTAAGCCCTTGTATCCTGAGTCCAGAGTTCTGTACACAGATACAGATTCCTTTGTAATCGACATCCCTACTGAAGATTTTTACAAAGACATGGAATTAGAAGTAGCAAAAGAGCATGCTGGATGGTACGACACATCTGATTACCCTAAAGATTCACCTTTGCATTCAGTTATTAATAAGAAGGTTTTAGGTAAGATGAAGGATGAATTATCTGGAGATGTGATCAAGGAGTTTGTTGGTTTGAGGTCGAAAATGTACAGTCTTTCAAGCCAAAAAAAAGTTGTTAAAAAAGCAAAGGGAATATCTCGTAGTGTTGTGCAGTCAAGCATATCACATGACAACTATAAAGAAGCATTGTTTGGCAATAAGACTTTTCATCATGACAATTACAAGCTGCGATCGAATCTGCATGAGATTAACACAACAGTTGTAACAAAACGGTCTCTTGACCGCACTAACACAAAAAGAGTATTTGTTAATCCAGAGTATTCATATGCAATTGGTCATTGGAGGTCATTTGGTCAAGCGCAATTAGATACTCAGTAATTTCTTTATCCAGTATAGCCGGATTATTATTTGTTGTTGTTGTTTCAAGATTTTTGATTTTTTCAAAAATATTAGGATCAATGGGTAGTTTATTCTTTATCATTGTTTTGATAATAAATTTATACGCAAATAATTTTTTTTGAGCTTCCATTTTAACTCAGAAATGTATTTGCCTAAATTAACTAAGCGACTGGAACTGTGTCTGGCGGGATTATCTGCAGTTCTTCCTTCACAAAAGATCTTCGGGGGGCTGGTCGTTTTGTTGTGTCAGTTTCTCGTAAATAATACACGGGCGGATTCATTTTCACAATTTTTTTTTATCTCATATGGATCAACACTCCAAACTGGATCTGTTGCCCTGATGCGAGTGTCCCCTTCCGCTTCTCCCGGCGAATAAAGGTATCTCACTTTCAAACCAAATGGTAATAGTTTGCTTGATGAAGACTCTCCTTCAACAACATTTATTGTTTGTTTTCTGATTGCTTGTACTGGTTTTAGACCTTTAAATTCTTCATTATTCATTGCGCGCAAAACTGAGGGCAGCCTTCTAACCCATTCTGTGTTGCGAGAATTGTCAATCAGCTCTCTGTGATACTGGTAGGAGAAAAGTCTTTCAGATAACTGTTTGTTAAAGTTTTCAACCAAACCCTGTGATCTGTGAACACCCGGAATGCCTCTTTTAATGGTAACTCTATGTTTTAACAATAATTGATTCACTTGTCCTTTAAATTCTTTCCCATCATCAACTTGAATCATGCGAGGATAAGTTAAGGGTCCTCGTTGATATATCAGTTGTATAGCGACAGCAACAGCAGAAGCACTCTTTTGTGTTAATGGTTCCGCATCTTTGTATCTTGAAGCTATGTCAATGACTGTAAGTGCGTACTTAAATCTTTTTCGTCTAATCGTATCATGGGGTAAATATAGAAGATCCATTTGATGGGTGTCGTTTGGAGTTATATTCACAAAGTGTGGTCTCTGTATTTGTTTAGGCGCTGGTAGATAAATTTGCCAAATCGCTTGTTTAGATAACCATTCCTTTGCTGTTTGTTCACTGACTCCAGCTGCTTGGCTTAGCTTTTTAATTGCTGTTATTCCCTTCCAATATCCTTTTGGTGAATAATAGATTTTGTTCATTTTTTATTCAGCCAATATTATGTGCAACAAAATACACAACGGTCATGCCAAAGGCAATAAACAATATTTCTTGCATCTTTTGTTTTTCTGATGGTTGATAAAAATCGCTGAATTTTGGTGGAGGCAATGTCTCGATTGGCTTGCCTGTTACAAGATAATATTCTTTTATTGCTTGATCAACATCTTTAAATGTGTAAGCTGCATGTCCCTGTTTTTTCAGTTCATCGTTAATAAAATCTAACTGCTCAATTCTCTGCTTTTCATACGCAGCTTGTGCTGCGGCTAGTTGCTCCATAGCTTTGTTATGTCTTTTTCTCTCGCCGTCATCCCGTAGTTTACTAAATGCGTAATTACTTCCGCTAAAAGCAAGCGCATTAACCACAGCGCCACCAATCATCATTACGAGTGAAGCCATTTTTATAAATGTATTTTTTTAATTTTACATATTGATACTGTCTGGAATTATTCCTTGCTTAACTAAAAAATCTTTCGTAGCCAACGAAGCTGTAATAACAGCAATCAGCTTTGCTGAGTCTTCAAAGTCTAGTTTGCCAAGATCTGCTGGTTTTATTTTTAACAGGCTTTTACCAAGCATTGTGTATCCTACACTTAGGCCTCCAATAACAGCAGAATGGTATACAAGGTTAGTAATAGTTTTTTCGGTGCTCATTTTTAAAAAATAAAATAATATTTATTCATTAATAAAACATGAACTGCGATGATTTACTTCCTGAACTTACAAATGATCAAGTTGATGACCAAGCTATTATGCGCCAAAAGGAAAGGCTGTATTCTTTGGCGGCGTGTGGAAAAACAAAACAGTACCTTGGAAATGAATTTAGCATAGAACAGATTCAACAAATGTCGCCGCAAGACATTGTAAAGTATCACAATAGGTATGAAGCGCAACTGGGGTCAAGAATGGTAAAAAGTGTTGGGCAAACGGTTCTTAGTTTGTACACTAAACTAGTTAGTAGATTTGCTCCCATTGATTCTGAACAAGATTTTATGTATGATTTAACGCAGGATCCAGTTTTAACAAAGTCATTAGAGTCTCTAGGATGTGATCTATATTACAGATTTGGAACATTGTTATCGCCATTAATCATGGGATTAATTACGTTTAATCATATAGATTTTATTTCCCTTAAAAATGACCGAGCCAGAAAATCAGCAGAATCAGAAAACATTGATGGAGAAAGTGACCAGTAAAAAGCCTCCTCATCCTGGGCGTGTTGCAGCAGGAAAAAAATTAGCAGAGTGGAACAAACAAAAAAAATTAATGTTGCAATCACAGAATGTAACTCATAATGAAAAAACACCAGTTGTGCCAGAGCCACAACAAGAACAAGTTGTTTCAAGTCCCGCAACATCATCATGGATTATTTGGATTAAAAGAGTTAGCATTTTTGGCGTCATTGCTGTTGGTGGGGGTGGTTATTACGTTTATAAAACATATAAAGAAAGACAGCAAAAACCAAAGCAGCCCAAAAAATCACAGCCACTAAATACAAAATCTGAACAAAAAAGAATACCAGAACCGCCAACAACAAAAGATCATTTTGATCCATTTGATATGCAGTAATATTTCAAGAACTTAATAAATAATTATAAGTGACTTGAATAAGAACTTGATAACGACTTCATGACGACTTGATGAAAACTTAAATAAGAACTTGATAAGAACTTGAGGTAACTTGATTAAAAACTTAAAGTAACTTGATTAAGAACTAGATTAAGAATTTGGGGTAACTTGATTAAGAACTTGGGGTGACTTAATTAAGGACTTGGGGAAACTTAATTAAGGACTTGGGGTGACTTAATTAAGAACTTAATTAAGGACTTGGGGTGACTTAATTAAGGACTTGGGGTGACTTAATTAAGGACTTGGGGCGAAAAGTGGAACTGGTAGGACCACTTCTCATTTGATATGTCAGCCACTTGCTTTGTGACTGAACAGGATGTGCGTGGGCGCTGTGCAGTGATTCGTTGGCCTGCAACTACTAGTTAAGCGCGATGAAGAACAGAGAAAGAGGCAGCTCACGCTATAGCAAAGAACGTGTTAGCGCACGCCCGCTGTGCGGACAGACCGCGCCGCGAGCCCGGTGAGAGAAGAAACGCAGTAGGCACGCAAGGCGTGTTTTATTGATTTTTAGGTCAGAACATAGGGAGACACACAGTTTGTAAACAGGACGCTCAGCCTGCTGACTTACTGCGTCGTTATAATTGTGTTGTCTTGGTCTTGCAAAAAAGCTAACAGTCAACCAACTGGTAATACAGACTGTTTGGGAGAACGCAGACACTATTTATTATAGATGGCTGTTCGGCCGAAACTGGCTTTCAGTGGAAGACATGCTGGGTGTGGATTTTATGTCAAAAATATAACTCAGTTTTAAAAGACTTTAGAGAACAATTAAAGACAGTGGTTTTATTCCACATGAAAGATAGAGACGCATTTGATGAATGTATGCGTGAAAATGATGTTATTGAAAATGATCAAGAAAAACGAAGGATTAAGCAAAAACTTAAGTCTCAAAAGTTTTCTAAATTAGTATTAAAAACAGATAATCCTACACATTATGTATGTTTGTAAAGTGTTTACTATTAGAGAACTATAAAATAGGCACTCTGGGTAAGCCGGCGGAGCAACAGCGAAACCGGCTTCAGCCGGTTGGAGCTGGCGGAGGTGGGTGAGCCAGAGTGCCTATTTTATAGTTCTCTGCGGGGGTGGTGTGTGTGTGTGTGTGTGTGTGTGTGTGTGTGTTGTGTTGTGTTGTGTGTGTGTGTGTGTGTGTGGGAGGGGGGGTGAGGGTGCGCGCGCGCGCGCGTGTGTGTGTGTGTGTGTGTGTGCGGGGGTGGGGGTGGGGGACGTGTGTGTGTGTGTGTGTGTGTGTGTGTGTGTGTGTGTATGTGTGTGTGTGTGTGTGTGTGTGTGTGTGTGTGTGTGTGTGTGTGTGTACGCGCGCGAGCGTATGCATGTGTGTGTTTGTGAGAGTGAGTCCATGTGTGAACGTGTGCTGGTGAATGAGGCTAGTGTATGAGGGTGTGTGTAGGGTGATATGGTGTAGGGTGATATGGTGTGGTGTGGCGTGGTGTGCTGTGCTGTGTGTGTGTGTGTGTGTGTGTGTGTGTGTGTGTGTGTGTGTGTGTGTGTGTGTGTGAGTGAGTGTGTGTGTGTGTGTGTGTGTGTGTGTGTGTGTGTGTGTGTGTGTGTGGGTGGGTGTGTTCATATGGAGATGTGTGTGTGTGTGTGTTTGTGTATTTATGCACGTGTGTGTGTGTGTGTGTGTGTGTGTGTGTGTGTGTGTGTGTGTGTGTGTGCACGCACCCCCCCCCCCTCTCTCTCTGTCTCTGTCTCTCTGTCTCTGTCTCTGTCTCTCTCTCTCTCTCTCTCTCGTTTTTTTTCTGAGTTGTTCTCAAGAGTTGGTGGTGGGTGTATTTTTGCCGCTCTGCGTAAATTATTAATTGTTTGCTTAATTACGCGCGATAGTAAGTGCAATCGACTTCTGCTTCTGCAAATTTGTAAAACTGACATCATTCTGCAGACGAAGATATAAAATTTGTGCCAAAATGTGCCGGTGATGTGATTAATTTTCTGGATGGACTGATGTGACTGACTGTGCTGCAGTCTTCGTTGATCACATCCCGCCTATTTGTGTTGTTACCGGCCCACTCCATGCATTGTGATCTTCACACTGGTCATCCTACGATGTGCTGTGCTTTAGTGTGACTCCTGTGCTGGATTATTGTGCATTCCCCTCTTCACTGCCATGTTGTGCTCCACGATGTCGGACCGGCCCCCCATGTGTCGCTCTGTGCACTAAAACACAGATGGTTCCGAGCACTGGCTGTCCGCTGACTGTACTGGCGTCTCTGTGACTGTACTGGCGTCTCTGGCTGGCAGTGAGGTCGTCACCTCCTTCAGCTCTGGTTCTGGAAGTTGTGTAGGTAAACATATCGGAGCTATCTGGGTCGCTACACAGGTATGTGAAATTGTTATTTTGTGCGTTCCCGTGATCCGTGTGTAAACTTTGTTGTGCAAGTACTGTTGTGACGTGGTCAAGTTTATCGGGAAGGTAACATAGGCGCCAGACAGAATGTCGCATCCGGATCTACAGCCAAATATTATTCAGTTTATTGACTGGCATTTTAAAAGAATGCAACATGAACTACAAATGCATTCTGCTTACATAAAGAACAATATGGACGAAAAAATGCAAAGCATAGATAACAACTTTAAACGCATTCTGAGTGGCATGTGTCAGGTAAAAGAGTGTGTGGAAGAAAACAAAGAGAACATAGAAGATCTACAAGAAGATAGACGGATTCTGATGGAGAGACTAGACAAAGTGGAAAACCAACTTGAAAACGTTGAACAAAACTCAAGAGCGTGCAATCTTATTTTCATCAATGTTGAAGAGTACAGAAGAGAGGACAACGGCACTGCGATACAAGTTATTACAGAAACCCTAAACTATTACGACTCTGCAAGCACCTGGCGACAGGAAGACATTGTGAAGGCCTACCGCCTAGGAAAACCTCGTCCTCAGGGAAGTGACCCTCGTCCAATCCTTGTACAGTTTTGCCGATGGGCCGACAAAATGGCGGTATTGGGTGACAGACAAATCAGAGATAACATGAGACAGGATGGCATCAGAGTATCATCAGATCTTACTACTCGCCAGAAAGATAGGGTTGACTACTATCGCAGTTTGGGAAAGACTGCTTATATTTACAATGGGAAACTGCAAGTGAGGGAGAGAGAGTCAACACGAGCTCGGTACAAGGAGGATCTTTACCAGCACCGTGATCCTCACCAGCATCATGATCTTCATCAACACCATGATGGTGGGGATCGACGGTACTCCCTGCCCAGAAGACGGCAATTCCATGACTCTACCCAGTACACTGACGTGCAAGGTCACAGGAGTGACGGCCGTGACCGATCAGCCAGACACACCAGGCGCTTGGTTCTGGAATATGATAAAAACGACTTTCCTTACCAGTCATCCACCGACAACAGCCAGGAACATGTCATCAACACCGGATCTCAGCCTCATTCATACACAAATCTGGAAACAAGAGGTAACCACATGGGCACCAGATCTATCAGAAACAAGGAACATCAGAATTGTCCCTCATCCCGGAGTCGCAGCCAGAGACATGCAGTGCCTGTGGTGCCAGGCAACCGCTTGTTTAGCGAGGTGGTGAGACAAGGAGGTCCAGGTATGGCTGAATACAAGAGGACAGTGTTTGTGAAAGACCAGAACAGCAGAATATCTGAGAGGTACGGACCACCCAGCACAGTCCCGAGCAGTCTGAGAGTGCAGAACGTCACTCAAGTACCTGACACTCCAGTGAAGACCAACAATAGTGACCAGGATAGTCATAACAGAGATTGTCTTGTCTCTAAACCAACAGAAGGGTACCAAACTGTGCTTCAAAGGAATGTCGATAACAATGATGACATTGCTCTGTGCGATGAGAACAAAGATTTCCATGCTGATGAAATCCAAGACAAAACTGGCATGAAGGATGGTGTGGTGTTAAACGATGTTCATGATGCCCACGCACAAAGCCAGGACTCAATCCACAACGGACAAGAATTGATAGACAACAGAGTAGAGATTACAGACGAGAAAATCTCTAACACCGACAGACAGGGACAGACGGATGAACACAGAGAATCGAATGCACATTGTGACGGCCAAGATGACACAGACAAAATATCGACAGAGACTGATTCGGTTCTAGCTGACAATCCAAACGATACTGTGACAGATACATGCACCGACATTGGCTTGTCAGAAATGCAAGAAATACAAACCACTCAAGGTACAACAGTCCATGAAGATAAACAACAAGACAATGCTGTCTCATCAAGGACAACTATACAGGATAGGCCACCGCGACGAACTGCCTCACTCAGACAAACAGACTGTCCAAATAAATCAGCTATGTCACAGAGGACAGGCAGTCAAAGCAGCATCCTCGATTCTCTATTGAGAGCATCATCTAATGATCGCTCCAAGGTAAATGAGGCTTGTAAACGCAGTAAATCAAACAGTCGTCCAGGTAACAAAAAATAGGAAATCGGCCGGGCCACAGTATCTTGGAGCAAAAGTACTGACGATGAAACCTCCCAATCTGCGAGGGCTGATAGATCTGCTGAAAAAGAGCAGAAAAGCAGTATTGTGAATAATATAGATAATATAAATAAATCAGAAGTAAAATTTCTCAATTACAACGTCAATGGCCTTCTACCAAAACTGGATAATAACGAGTTTACCAACTTTCTTTTGTTACACGATTTTATATGCCTAACTGAGACATTTATGGCAAATGATTTAAATTCCCCATTGTTTAGTAACTTCAAAATTTTTTCGATAAAAGCAAAGAAGCTTTCCCATCAAGGTCGATACTCTGGTGGAATAATTGTTATGATTAAGAAGAAATTTGAAAAGTACGTTGAACAAATTCAAATACAAAGCCCTCATGCTGTCATTATTAAAGTTTATAAAGATCTGTTTTCAACTGATCGCCATATAATGCTAATTTGTTCATATATTCATCCACATGATTCTGTGTTTTGGAAAGACCAATACAATGGTTTTGGTTTGGAAGTTTTGGAACAAATCATATTAGACCTTCAACACTCCTACAATGATTTCTACATTCTGTTAACTGGAGATCTCAATTCCAGAACAGGGTGTTGTAATTATTCTTCTGTAGAAGATAATATAGATTTCATCGGCCCAAATGCCTCTGTTGTAAATGAATTTTGTAGAAATTCTCAGGACAGTGTTATAAATGTTTTTGGTAACCAGTTGCTTGAAATTTGTAATATATTTGATTGTGTTATTTTAAATGGTCTACGTGAAAAGAATTTTGATGATAGCTGCACTTATATCTCATCTCTAGGCTGTAGTACAGTAGACTACTTTGTAGCATCAAGTGAACTATTTTTATTCATTGATATTGCTGCAGTTGATGTCGAAAGTATTGTAGACTCAGATCATTTGCCAGTTGTAATGCGAGTTGATCTGAAGGTTGTTGGAACTGAAGCATGCAATGAACAAATGATGAAAGATGAAAGTAGTTCAATAGAAACAATCAGGTGGAACGATGACAAAAAGGATATTTTTGTCAACAGGCTGAATAGTGATAACATACAGAACAAACTTATATTGGCTTTTAATTTGTTGGATTCCGATGTTGATAATGCATTGACACTGTTTGTTCAAAGCCTAACTGAAGCTAGTGAGTGCATGTCCTTTAAATCTCGTTCTGATCAGAACAAGCGATTAGAATGGTTTGACACAGAATGTGATCAAGCTAAAAAAGAAGCCAGAAGAACGCTGAACCGTTTTAGAAAAACTAAGGACATAACAGACAAACTGATTTACGTCCAAGAACGGAAAAAGTATAAGCACTTACTGAAAACTAAACGACGAGAGTTCAGGAAGTTGAAAGCAGAATCTCTTGCCAATAATTTATTGAATCCATCATGTTTTTGGAAACAGCTTGAAAATATGGGACATGGCAACAGAGATAAATCCACGAATAACATAAAAACGGTGGATTGGGTTAATCATTTCAAGGCTGTATTCCAAACTGACACACCTGCACATACTGGCTACTCAGGCCCAGAAATAGATTTAACGGATCATCTGGACCATGTTTTAAACAGAAGTATTTCGGAAGAGGAGGTAAATAGAGCAATAGATAAACTGAAGTCGGGAAAGGCGTGTGGATTAGATGGAATTACAGCTGAAATGCTGAAGAATTGCGGCAGACAGGTTCGCTCTTTTATTATAAAGCTGTTCAACTCAATTTTTGATAAAGGCATCTATCCAAAAGATTGGTCAAAAGCGGTTATAATTCCAATTCATAAAAAGGGAGATCCGAAAAATGTAGATAATTACAGAGGTATATCTTTGCTAAGTATTTTATCCAAATGTTACACTTCTATATTGAACACGAGATTGTACACATGGTTGGAAAACAATCAGTTAATATCAGAAAGCCAAGCTGGGTTCAGAAAAGATTACTCCACCGTTGACCAGATTTTCAATCTGTATGCGATTGTTCAGAAGTGTTTGAGCAAAAAAGGTAAAAAATTGTATGTTGCTTTTGTGGATTTTAAAAAAGCTTTCGATTCGGTTAGACACGATAAGTTAATTGATTGCATCAGAAGTAAAGGAGTAGAGGGGAAGTTTTTTGCGTCTTTAACAGCAATGTACGAATCCCTACTTTCATGTGTTCGTGCAAATTCTGATATATCTGAGTTCTTTGAATGCCCGATTGGTGTGAGACAAGGATGCGTGTTGAGCCCTACATTGTTCTCAATATTTATCAACCAGTTAGCAGATCATATGAGCGAAAGAGGAAGAC
>CM065736.1:2720388-2765388 GCA_033310375.1 Conus canariensis | reverse complement strand
AAAAGAAAATGAAAAGGAAGAAAACTTGCAAATCAATGTTATTTCTGGTCTATCCACTTGAGGCAGCAGAAGAAAGTTTTGTCAGTAGCAGATGTAACATCTCTGACAAGTATGATGTTAAATCAAGAAAGGCAACACAATTTAAAAAGATTTAAAAAAAGAAAAAAAGAAAAAAAAAAAAGAAAATCAGACAAGAAGCAAAAGTTCTATGTTTACTTTTGTTGTGTGTTTCTTGATAACAGCTTAGTAGACTCACATATTTTGGAGCTGTAAGAATTGTCTACCCCAAGCACTTCATTTTTGGGTAGTTAAAAAGGAGACAGTATTTTTGTACACTATGATAAAAGTATGGATTTTGAGGTAAACATTGTATTGTTAAGGTGAAAAGGGCATCCGAATGAGTGATTGAATTGATCAGCTACCTCAGAGGTGGACTTTAGTGCTTGTAAATACCTCAGTTTGCTTAATAGGACTTGAAGATTTTGTTGGGTCAATGTATATTTAAGTAACAAAATCACTGAATTATTCAGAGAATGAAAAACAAATTCAAGCTCATTTTGTATCTACTCCAAGTGTCCATTTCCCAGTTGTTTGCTTACAAACCAACTGGACTTTGCTGAAGTAACTGTTTGAAGCTATCAAAGTACATGTTAAGGCTTTTTTTTTTTTTTATTACGATCTGTGAATTTCGTATGAAAAGTCCAAAGAAAGTCCCAGATATTTTATTTGTTTGAAAGTCTGCATGAACTGTGTTGGGTGTTCAGGTGTTTGATTTGGAAAGTCTAGATGTGAACTGTATTAGGTGTGCAGGTGTTTGACGTGGAAAGTCTGCATGAGCTGTGTTGGAAGTGCAAGTGTTTGACGTGGAAAGTCTGCATGAGCTGTGTTGGGTGTGCAGGAGTTTGATGTGGAGAGTCTGCATGAGCTGTGTTGGGTGTGCAGGTGTTTGAAATGGAAAGTCTGCATGAGCTGTGTTGGGTGTGCAGGAGTTTGATTTGGAGAGTCTGCATGAGCTGTGTTGGGTGTGCAGGTGTTTGACATGGAAAGTCTGCATGAGCTGTGTTGGGTGTGCAGGTGTTTGACGTGGAAAGTCTGCATGAGCTGTGTTTGGTGTGCAGGTGATTGACGTGGAAAGTCTGCATGAGCTGTGTTGGGTGTGCAGGTGTTTGCCGTGGAAAGTCTGCATGAGCTGTGTTGGGTGTACAGGTGTTTGATGTGGAGAGTCTACATGAGCTGTGTTGGAAGTGCAGGTGTTTGACGTGGAAAGTCTGCATGAGCTGTGTTGGGTGTGCAGGTGTTTGACATGGAAGTGTGCATGAGCTGTGTTGGGTGTGCAGGTGTTTGACGTGGTGTTGAACGGGGAGCACACAGTGGTGAGTGAACTGGACATTTACAGCCGGGTCGGCCGGGGCGTGGCCCACGATGAGATCGTCCCTTTCTCCATCAAAGGAGGGCGCCTTCGAGTTGGTGGGGAACAGTCCAGAGTGGACAACAAGCGTGTCAGCCTGGAGTTTGTCAAGGTAGCAGATTTCACTTTATTTCCCCCATACACACACATGCACGCACACACGCACGCACACACACACACACACACACACACACACACACAAACACACACCACACATACACACACACACCACACACACGCACGCACGCACGCACGCACGCACGCACGCACGCACACCACACACCACACACACACAACACACACACAATGAGAGAGACAATGTTGTTTATAGTCCAGCTGACTACAAAGGGCCATATATCAGGTTTGTATACGCTGAGGTACCCTTGTACACATGCAGACGTTCAAACACACACACACTCTCTCTCTCTCCTCTCTCTCTCTGTCTCTCTCTCTCTCACACACACACACACTCACTCTCTCTCTTTCTCTCTCTTTCTCTCTCTCTCACTCACACGCACACACACACACACACACACACACACACACACACACACCACACACACACACACACACACACACACACAAACCTCTCCACTATGGCACTGCATGCATTCATTCAAAAGAAGCCTGATTATAAGCCTGAATAAGTATCCAGTCAGTGTTTTATTCTTTTCTTTCTACTTTCCTTTAGATTGGCTGAAAAGGCCTGGATATGAAGGCAACAGCTGGTGGCTGTATGGATTATTTCAGCAGGGTTTGATGGGAGGGAGGAGACAGGGTGTGGGCATGAAGACAGCAGTGATTTAGGTGCAGCTGACAGCTTGAGGGAATGATTTCAGCACACATTGTGATGAAGTGGAGGATAGCTGAGGAGAATGGTTGGCTACTGAACTTTCTTATTTCCAGGGAGATTATCTTCTGTTCACACAACTTGAATGAATTCATTCAACTCTTTCATGACTGCTGTCCACTTCAGAGAAACGGTCGTCTTTTGTTGCATTTATTCAACAGTCTTGTTTTGTTTTGTTCATTTGTTGGGTTTTCAGAAAGAATGAAAATATGAAAAGGGGTTTTGGTATCAGTTGTTAAGTGCCTTTCAAAGTCACACACCCAGCATGGTACGCGCTGTTGTGCTAACAACAGAGGCTGAAGTTTAAAGCAAAAAGCATGCCTTCAGAGTGTCCTGAGTTCATCTTCATGTCATTGTGTAATGAAAGGAAACTGGTGACAATGATCAGTGCTCCATAAGAAAATGGAGAAAGCAGTTGTATAGTAGGTAAACAACAACATACATTCCAGATTTTACCTATCACAGGTATAGAAACCCTTCAGCTTCAGG
This sequence comes from Conus canariensis, assembly GCA_033310375.1. Classification (NCBI taxonomy): domain Eukaryota; kingdom Metazoa; phylum Mollusca; class Gastropoda; order Neogastropoda; family Conidae; genus Conus; species Conus canariensis. The sequence goes on along the minus strand of CM065736.1, from coordinate 2,762,641 downwards.
GAGCTTCGCCCCCTGACCCCTGGACCCCAGCCTTCCTGACCATTTGCTGCTCGTACGTATATCGCACACGCAAAGATTGAAATAAATCAAAACGAATACATTTTGTGCCCATTCATATATAACTATATTTAAAACTAAACATACCACATTTCACACTGATGAATGTCCAGATGAAATTTTAATACTGACAACAACATGTCCCAGTGTGTGTGCGAGTGTGTGTTTATGTACTGTGTATGTGTGTATACATACATACGTGTGTGCTTGTATGCATAGTTTCCCATGTGCCTATGTTTGTGTAACTATGTGATTGCTTTTTTTGATTCATTTATGTGCATGTTAAACAAACACATGCAGGTGTGAGAGTAGAAAGTGTGTATGTGCATATGATCATGACACTCACAAAACAGAAGAAAGAAAGCCTAGCGTTAACAGTTTAAATGTGCATGCTAATTATCAATATGTCGTATAAAGTATGCGACTCAGAGAAATGAAAACAGAACATGGTTGTTGGGTTACTGTCACATGAAAGTGACACAAGTATCTATTTTTCATTCATGCAGTTTGCCAGTTTCTCAAAGTCAGTTTCGTTGCAAAAAAATGATGTTGTTGGGGTGAAATACCCCTTCTGACACACTCAGCTTTCCTCTTTGGCCATTCTGGTCGAACAGCAGGTAATGAGGGAGATGCTGCTCCCCACCTGTCCATTCAAAGGTCAGACTAATCTTTAATAAACAGCCATGAATTTTTCTCTTCACGGTCATTCCCTCTGTCGCTTTCATTGTTGGTGTCATTCCTTGGGGCTTGAAGCTTGACTGTTTCTTCTGAAAGAGTTTTAAATGAATCAAAACCATCGCCATGCATGAATCTTTCACAGGGTAAAAAGTGAGAGAACATTTCTGTGCTGAATTCAAGACAAACTCAGAATCCCATTTACTGTGAAGGATAGAAGAGGTGTTTGTTGTCGTTAAATGTGTCTAGATTGTTTACCTGGACATGTGTTTGTTGTCGTTGAATGTGTCTAGATTGTTTACCTGGACAAGTGATTGTTGTCGTTGAATGTGTCAAGATTGTTTACCTAGACAAGTGTCTGTTGTCATTCAATGTGTCTAGATCGTCTGCCTGGACATGTTTGTTGTCATTCAGTGTGTCTAGATGGTCTACCTTGACATGTGTTTGTTGTCATTCAATGTGTCTAGATTGTTTACCTGGACAAGTGATTGTTGTTGTTGAATGTGTCTAGATTGTTTACCTGGACAAGTGATTGTTGTCGTTGAATGTGTCAAGATTGTTTACCTGGGCAAGTGTCTGTTGTCATTAAATGTGTCTAGATTGTCTACCTGAACATGTGTTTGTTGTCATTCAATGTGTCTAGATTGTCTACCTGGACACGTGTTTGTTGTCATTCAATGTGTCTAGATTACCTACCTGGACATGTGTTTGTTGTCATTAAATGTGCCTAGATTGCCTACCTCGACATGTTTCTTGTCAGTATATGTGTCAAGATTGCCTACTTGGAAGTGTTTGTTGTTGTTGTATGTACCAGGACATGTATGCAGGATCCCGCTTACACTAATGGACTTCTGCCCACATATCGCTGAGTCCTACTGGATGTTAATCAAAATGACTAACTCAATGCGAGCATGGGAGACAGCTGGGTAGCCTGTTTGACCAAGTGGGACAGAATCTCACAGGGTTTGTGTTTGTGTTAACGATCGATCGCAGCATATTAGTTCAGGTGATGAAATTCCCACAGAAGTATTGACCTTTGGCAATGTGTACCATTTCATTTTTGTAACAACCAGATACTGGCAGTACTTGTGAAAGCTGACCATTGTATTTGTTATCATACATGACTTTCACTGATGGCTATGACCAGGCTATCTTCTTTGTGCAACCTATTTGCTTTTGCTAAGTTTCCCATAACTGTTTTGAAAATTATTGGTGTGACAACAGGTCCCAACTACATCACTACATCAGTTAACTGCCAGCATAGGTTCTGGCGGTCGGTCATTGCAAGGCAGCTGGACTGTCCCGGACTCGCTTTGACATGAGTTAATGATAAACCATTATTAAGTCCTGTTCATTTAGTCATCACATGCCCTCCTCCCCCATCCCTGCCCCACTCCTTTCTCCTTCCCTCCCCTCAGTTTTCCATCCCAAAGAGGTCCCAGCAAGGAGAGGAGGGAAATGTTGATGATGGGGGTGGTGGTGTAAAGGTCCCAGAAGGAGAGGAGGGAAATGTTGATGATGGAGGTGGTGGTGTAAAGGTCCCAGAAGGAGAGGAGGGAAATGTTGATGATGGGGTGGTGGTGTAAAGGTCCCAGCAAGGAGAGGAGGGAAATGTTGATGATGGAGGTGGTGGTGTAAAGGTCCCAGCAAGGAGAGGAGGGAAATGTTGATGATGGAGGTGGTGTAAAGGTCCCAGAAGGAGAGGAGGGAAATGTTGATGATGGGGTGGTGGTGTAAAGGTCCCAGCAAGGAGAGGAGGGAAATGTTGATGATGGAGGTGGTGTAAAGGTCCCAGAAGGAGAGGAGGGAAATGTTGATGATGGGGTGGTGGTGTAAAGGTCCCAGCAAGGAGAGGAGGGAAATGTTGATGATGGAGGTGGTGGTGTAAAGGTCCCAGCAAGGAGAGGAGGGAAATGTTGATGATGGAGGTGGTGGTGTAAAGGTCCCAGAAGGAGAGGAGGGAAATGTTGATGATGGGGGTGGTGGTGTAAAGGTCCCAGAAGGAGAGGAGGGAAATGTTGATGATGGAGGTGGTGGTGTAAAGGTCCCAGCAAGGAGAGGAGGGAAATGTTGATGATGGAGGTGGTGGTGTAAAGGTCCCAGAAGGAGAGGAGGGAAATGTTGATGATGGAGGTGGTGGTGTAAAGGTCCCAGAAGGAGAGGAGGGAAATGTTGATGATGGAGGTGGTGGTGTAAAGGTCCCAGCAAGGAGAGGAGGGAAATGTTGATGATGGAGGTGGTGGTGTAAAGGTCCCAGAAGGAGAGGAGGGAAATGTTGATGATGGAGGTGGTGGTGTAAAGGTCCCAGCAAGGAGAGGAGGGAAATGTTGATGATGGGGTGGTGGTGTAAAGGTCCCAGCAAGGAGAGGAGGGAAATGTTGATGATGGGGTGGTGGTGTAAAGGTCCCAGCAAGGAGAGGAGGGAAATGTTGATGATGGGGTGGTGGTGTAAAGGTCCCAGCAAGGAGAGGAGGGAAATGTTGATGATGGGGTGGTGGTGTAAAGGTCCCAGCAAGGAGAGGAGGGAAATGTTGATGATGGAGGTGGTGGTGTAAAGGTCCCAGAAGGAGAGGAGGGAAATGTTGATGATGGGGGTGGTGGTGTAAAGGTCCCAGCAAGGAGAGGAGGGAAATGTTGATGATGGGGTGGTGGTGTAAAGGTCCCAGCAAGGAGAGGAGGGAAATGTTGATGATGGGGTGGTGGTGTAAAGGTCCCAGCAAGGAGAGGAGGGAAATGTTGATGATGGAGGTGGTGGTGTAAAGGTCCCAGAAGGAGAGGAGGGAAATGTTGATGATGGGGTGGTGGTGTAAAGGTCCCAGCAAGGAGAGGAGGGAAATGTTGATGATGGGGTGGTGGTGTAAAGGTCCCAGCAAGGAGAGGAGGGAAATGTTGATGATGGGGTGGTGTGTAAAGGTCCCAGAAGGAGAGGAGGGAAATGTTGATGATGGGGTGGTGGTGTAAAGGTCCCAGCAAGGAGAGGAGGGAAATGTTGATGATGGGGTGGTGGTGTAAAGGTCCCAGAAGGAGAGGAGGGAAATGTTGATGATGGGGTGGTGGTGTAAAGGTCCCAGCAAGGAGAGGAGGGAAATGTTGATGATGGGGTGGTGGTGTAAAGGTCCCAGCAAGGAGAGGAGGGAAATGTTGATGATGGGTGGTGGTGTAAAGGTCCCAGCAAGGAGAGGAGGGAAATGTTGATGATGGGGGTGGTGTGTAAAGGTCCCAGCAAGGAGAGGAGGGAAATGTTGATGATGGGGTGGTGGTGTAAAGGTCCCAGAAGGAGAGGAGGGAAATGTTGATGATGGGGGTGGTGTAAAGGTCCCAGAAGGAAGGAGGAAATGTTGAGAGGGGGGGGTGAAAGGCCAGAGGAGGGAGGAATGTTGATGATGGAGGTGGTGGTGTAAAGGTCCCAGAAGGAGAGGAGGGAAATGTTGATGATGGGGTGGTGTAAAGGTCCCAGCAAGGAGAGGAGGGAAATGTTGATGATGGGGGTGGTGTAAAGGTCCAGAAGGAGAGGAGGGAAATGTTGATGATGGGTGGTGGTGTAAAGGTCCCAGCAAGGAGAGGAGGGAAATGTTGATGATGGAGGTGTGGTGTAAAGGTCCCAGAAGGAGAGGAGGGAAATGTTGATGATGGGGGGGTGGTGTAAAGGTCCCAGAAGGAGAGGAGGGAAATGTTGATGATGGGTGGTAAGGTGGGAGGGGGAGTGATGGGGTGTAAAGGTCCCAGCAAGGAGAGGAGGGAAATGTTGATGATGGAGGTGGTGGTGTAAAGGTCCCAGAAGGAGAGGAGGGAAATGTTGATGATGGAGGTGGTGGTGTAAAGGTCCCAGAAGGAGAGGAGGGAAATGTTGATGATGGAGGTGGTGGTGTAAAGGTCCCAGAAGGAGAGGAGGGAAATGTTGATGATGGGGTGTGGTGTAAAGTCCAGAAGGAGAGGAGGGAAATGTTGATGATGGTGGTGGTGTAAAGGTCCCAGAAGGAGAGGAGGGAAATGTTGATGATGGAGGTGGTGGTGTAAGTCCAGAGAGAGGAGGGAAATGTTGATGATGGAGTGGTGGTGTAAAGGTCCCAGAAGGAGAGGAGGGAAATGTTGATGATGGGGTGTGGTGTAAAGGTCCCAGAAGGAGAGGAGGGAAATGTTGATGATGGAGGTGGTGGTGTAAAGGTCCCAGAAGGAGAGGAGGGAAATGTTGATGATGGAGTGGTGGTGTAAGGTCCAGAAGGAAGGAGGAAATGTTGATGATGGGGGTGGTGTTAAAGGTCCCAGAAGGAGAGGAGGGAAATGTTGATGATGGGGGTGGTGGTGTAAAGGTCCCACAAGGAGAGGAGGGAAATGTTGATGATGGGGTGGTGGTGTAAAGGTCCCAGAAGGAGAGGAGGGAAATGTTGATGATGGAGGGTGGTGGTGTAAAGGTCCCAGCAAGGAGAGGAGGGAAATGTTGATGATGGGGTGGTGGTGTTTGTTGCAGGGAGACCGTGGAACAACCAAAAGTGAACGCCATCTATGCAATGGAAGGGTCCATGGAAGGTGAGTGGGGTGGGACTGGGCAGTCTAGCACCCCATTTAAACACCCACATGTCAGGCATTGTCCCCTCGCAGGCCCCTGCACCCTCTTTACACCCCCATGTCCAGCATTGTCCCCTCGCGGCCCCTGCACCCTCTTTACACCCCCATGTCCAGCATTGTCCCCTCACAGCCCCGGCACTGGCAGTCACAGTCTGGCACCCGCTTTACACCCCCATGTCCAGAATTGTCCCCTCACAGCCCCGGCACTGCAGTCACAGTCTGGTTGGCACCCTCTTTACACCCCCATGTCCAGCATTGTCCCACACACAGCCCCGGCACTGGCAGCCACAGTCTTGTTGGCACCCTCTTTACACCCCCATGTCCAGTATTGTCCCACACACAGCCCCGGCACTGGCAGTCACAGCTCTGGCACCCTCTTTACACCCCCATGTCCAGCATTGTCCCCTCGCAGCCCCGGCACTGGCAGTCACAGTCTGGCTGGCACCCTCTTTACACCCCCATGTCCAGTATTGTCCCCTCACAGCCCCGGCACTGGCAGTCACAGTCTGGCTGGCACCCTCTTTACAGCCCCATGTCCAGCATTGTCCCCTCACAGCCCCGGCACTGGCAGCCATAGTCTGGCACCCTGTTTACATCCCTATGTCCAGTATTGTCCCCTCGCAGCCCCGGCACCCTCTTTACACCCCCATGTCCAGCATTGTCCCCTCACAGCCCCGGCACTGGCAGTCACAGTCTGGCACCCTCTTTACACCCCATGTCCAGTTTTGTCCCCTCGCAGCCCCGGCACTGGCAGTCACAGTCTGGCTGGCACCCTCTTTACACCCCCATGTCCAGCATTGTCCCCTCACAGCCCCGGAACTGGCAGTCACAGTCTGGCACCCCTCTTTACACCCCCATGTCCAGCATTGTCCCCTCACACAGCCCCGGCACTGGCAGTCACAGTCCGGCACCCGCTTTACACCCCCATGTCCAGTATTGTCCCCTCACAGCCCCGGCACCCTCTTTACACCCCCATGTCCAGCATTGTCCCCTCACAGCCCCAGCACCGGCAGTCACAGTCTGGCTGGCACCCTCTTTACACCCCCATGTCCATGTTCAGTATTGTCCCCTCGCAGCCCCGGCACTGGCAGTCACAGTCTGGCTGGCACCCTCTTTACACCCCCATGTCCAGTATTGTCCCCTCACAGCCCCGGCACTGGCAGTCACAGTCTGGCTGGCACCCTCTTTACACCCCCATGTCCAGTATTGTCCCCTCACAGCCCCGGCACTGGCAGTCACAGTCTGGCTGGCACCCTCTTTACACCCCCCATTGTCCAGGTATTGGTCCCCTCACAGCCCCGGCACTGGCAGTCACAGCTCTGGCACCCTCTTTACACCCCCATGTCCAGCATTGTCCCCTCACAGCCCCGGCACTGGCAGTCACAGTCTGGCTGGCACCCTCTTTACACCCCATGTCCAGTATTGTCCCACACACAGCCCCGGCACTGGCAGTCACAGCTCTGGCACCCTCTTTACACCCCCATGTCCAGTATTGTCCCACACACAGCCCCGGCACTGGCAGTCACAGCTCTGGCACCCTCTTTACACCCCCATGTCCAGCATTGTCCCCTCACAGCCCCGGCTCCGGCAGTCACAGTCTGGCACCAGCAGTCCACAGTGAGCAAGCAGTATGAGACTGTCATGAACCAAACCAGGGGCAGGGAACTATCACTGCCTTCGCTGCCGCAGAGCAGTAATGTGATCGTTAGATAGGATGAACAGCCATTGTACCTGTTTATGTAGAGCACACACACACAGGAGACAGGAGAGCTATTATAACAATGATAATGATTGTCACACTGAGCACAAATGCATGCACGCACTCAGCTCAGCATTCACTCCGTGCACACGCAGTCGCTCCAAACAACCAGAAGGCGCACTACAGTATCTCTTCTTCTCCCCCTCCTCTCCGGGAATAATTTACTAAACGATAATCAACTTTACCAGCATATACAACAGGTTTGTTTTCCAAGAATTAACTTCCATTCTTCCTGTCCAGTGGAGGTACAAACATTCCACAGATCCACTAGCTGGGACAAAATTTCATCTCATTATACATAGTAATTCACAAATACATCTTTTACCGGTTTCTCCTCCTCAATGGAGAAACAATTTGTACATTTTCCAAAGAAGAATCAAAGATGGCTCGAAATACAGGAACAATATCTGAGTTCCAACCTAGGGGGACAATCAAAAATCATAGTGGGTCAACATGACAAACGCTTTCAAAGTTCTCTCACGACTGCCGCAGTCGTTGTCCTCTTCCACTAGGTTCTGCAACTCTGGAGACAATTAGGTGCTGCCACAGCACTGGAGCCCAAATACTTGTGCGACTGCCACAGTCGCCTATCTCATTACTGGTGCTGCCACAGCACCGGGAAGGGCTGAAACACGAATGAAGTCCGTGGAAGTAATCTATTTCAAAATCTGAATAGTGATAGATTCTTTTCCCATTTTTCCTTTTCTTAACTCTCTCTCTTTTCTCTCCCCATCTGTCTATACCTTACCTGGTAATGGTAGATTACAGGTGAATCTTGTTCTGCAATTCCAAACAACCTGTCTGGTCAGTGTCCCCAAGCCATCTCCTTCCTATACTTTATTTTTCCTTCCTGCACTCTTCCTGAGTACATATTCCGTGAGTACTCATCTAACTCTACGCATTACCAGCCCTTGGTTACTTGACCAATGGACAACGTCCATCCATTTTCCTGATCGATTCAACCAATAATCACCCTACGTCTATAGCCACCAGCGACACCGATCACACTGGTCAGGCCACGTAAATTGCCTTTCATTTACCTTTCCTTTTCCCTACCTAGGGAAATGCTTTATGTCAAATAAGGGCGTACGCACGGAACGTCACATGTCGCCATGTGAGGCTACGTCACATGACGATGATGATAATAATTATGATAATAATGATGATGATGATAGTAATAATAATAATGATAGTAATAGTAATAATAATAGTAATAATATTAATAATAATAATAATAATGATGATGATGATGATAATAGATAATAGGAATAGTAATATTGATGATAATAATAATAAAGTAGCATTCAAAAAGCACTTTGCCATAGGTTCTAGGCGCTGACAATCCACACTTGTGTACACAACGGGCTGCCTACCTTGGTAGTGCCGACTGAAGAGCTGCCTGCCGGTGCTTTCAGTCATTTCCTGTGTCATCCAGTCAATATCATTCACTCAATTTACTTCCTTCCTTCATTCTTTCAATTTCTCATGCAGGGTGCTTGCTATGTGTAATGTGTCATCCTTCCAACGGCCGAACTGGCCTTCTCTTCCGAAAGTTGGTGATGGGATTTTACATTTGTGCAAGAAGTTATACATGCGTTCACGCATGGTACATTGGTTTATAGTCTCATTCGAAGGACTGTTTGGAAAATTGAGTCAGAACCAATGTTGACTCCGATGGAAAAGCTTCCCTGTAGCAAAACGGCTCAGCGGAGATTCGAACCTGCAATCCCAGGATCACCAAGATTATGTGTCTGCCTGACCAGCTGAGCTATTCAGCTATCCATTCTGCAGTATGTAGTTGTCCTGTGCCTTTTTTTTTTTTAATGCACTTTTTGTTGCGTTTAGATTTTTTTTTTCATGAAAAAGAAAAATCTGCCTGGCAGTATCAGCACAGCCCAGTTATATACGCCACGATATGTCAGTAGTGCAGCTACCATGTCATCAGTTGTATTCAGTGTTCATTTCTTTTTCCCTGGACATTGTCATTTTTTTTTTTTTTTTTTATAATCGGACCTATCCAGAATGTGAACTTTTTACTGTATGTGATTGCTAGCCCTGAAAAGGCACTGCATGGTCGGTTGTGCTATGAATAATAAAAACCCCCCATCAATTTGAACCCAAGCCCTGTCAGTGCCATTTTCCCCACACATTTGATACTGTCTCCCCCACACGTGCCCCTGTCCTGCACCATCCTGTCACACAGCATCCTGACCTCACCCCCAGTCCACCCAGAGCAATCAATACCAGGTGGTCAGGAGCTGAGCCAAGAGAAGGGAGCCTAGCGCTGCCATAACAGCAACAGAAGCACAGCAATAATACGAGAGTGGATGGGTCGTGGTTAAACCTGCTTACAGCTATTAGAGCACAGGCTCGTGACCATTAGTCCCTTGCATTGGCAATTAATCAAACCTACTGTGGTGAGTGGAGATAAAATCGTCATTGGAGAGATGAGCAGCCTGTTGCCATTTTTGTTCGTGTAATATTGAAGGTGAACTCGTTACTTCTTTGCATTTGTAATTTAGGCTGTGAAACTGCCATGGGAAATGTTTGTGATTGAGATATGCTGTTATTTTAGCCTCGCAAAACTAGAAAATGTTTGGGGCTTTCTGGGCTATTTGTGCAGTGATACAACTTCACTTTACTGCTAGTCCACAGTGCAACATCGTTGCCTCTTGAGACAGATGGATGCCATCATGATCATGTAATGATAACATTCAGGCCATTGTACTTAGGATCATGGGATCCCCAGGACAAAATTCTATAAAGTTTTGGAATCCCCAATGTAAATTTTAAAGGAACCCTGACTCTAGCTGTTTTCATTTCATGTCTGAATGTATGTGACTCTTAAATTTCCTTTCATTTACATTAAAAAACATCAAGGACATTATCACACACATCCCTCTCTCTCTCTCTCTCTCTCTCTCTCTCTGTGTCATGCTCACACACAGACAGACAGATAGGCAAAAAGCACACGATCGCATTCTCTCTCTCTCTCTCTCTCTCTCTCTCTCTCTCTCTCTCACTCTCACTCTCTGTCATTCTCACACACAGACAGAGACGCAAAAAGCACACTATCGCATTATCTCTCTCTCTCTCTCTCTCCCCCCCCCCCCCTCTCTCTCTCTCACTCACTCACTTTCTTTGTCATTCTCACACACAGACAGAGAAACAAAAGGCACACAATCGCATTCTCCTCCCCCCCTCCCTCCCCTCTCTCTCTCCTCTCTCTCTCTCTCTCTCTCTCTCTCTCTCTCTGTCAAGTTGTTGTCATGGTACAGTCCCCATGGTACAGTCCCCATAGGACCATATGATTAAACAACATTTTCTGTTTGAATGTTTTTCATGAATTGGTTTACATGTTTTTTCTTATGGATAGTAATTAAGGGGGATGACTGTACTCTCACTGGACCTTGTCTCATCCAGCATAATGTTATCAGTAGCGTAGCTGTCATGTCATTCTTGTATGTTGTTTTTGGTTGTTTGTTGCGTTTTCAGTAAGTGAACGTTTTCAGGTTGTGACCTTTTTCTCTTACCTGTGTATGTTTGACGTCCCAGAAAAGGCCCAGTATGACTGACAGGGCTGTGGAAGAAGAAATTATGATAAAGGTCGTCCTAGAAAGAATTACCTCCGCTCACTTGTTTCTTTTGTCAGCAGTGGTTGAAACGTCCTGTCCTCACTCAGTGATTAAGTGTTGTCACCACAGACATGTCCTGTCCTCACTCTGTGATTTCTGTGTTGTCACCACAGACATGTCCTGTCCTCACTCAGTGATTTCTGTGTTGTCACCACAGAAATGTCTGACCTCACACAGTGATTCTGTGTTGTCACCACAGACATGTCCTGTCCTCACTCAGTGATTTCTGTGTTGTCACCACAGACATGTCCTTCCTCACCATGATTTCTGTGTTGTCACCACAGAACGTCCTGTCCTCACTCAGTGATTTCTGTGTTGTCACCATAGAAACGTCCTGTCCTCACTCAGTGATTTCCATGTTGTCACCACAGAAATGTCCTGTCCTCACTCAGTGATTTCTGTGTTGTCACCACAGAAACGTCCTGTCCTCACACAGTGATTTCTGTGTTGTCACCACAGAAATGTCCTGACCTCACACAGTGATTTCCATGTTGTCACCACAGAACATGTCCTGTCCTCACTCAGTGATTTCTGTGTTGTCACCACAGAAATGTCCTGTCCTCACTCAGTGATTTCCATGTTGTCACCACAGAAATGTCCTGTCCTCACTCAGTGATTTCGTGTTGTCACCACAGACATTCCTGTCCTCACTCAGTGATTTCCGTGTTGTCACCACAGACATGTCCTGTCCTCACTCAGTGATTTCCATGTTGTCACCACAGACATGTCCTGTCCTCACTCAGTGATTTCCGTGTTGTCACCACAGACATTCCTGTCCTCACTCAGTGATTTCTGTGTGTCACCACAGACATGTCCTGTCCTCACTCAGTGATTCTGTGTTGTCACCACAGACATTCCGCACCACTCCTGTGTACAGCCTGTATGCAGAGGCAGGTGAACCCTCACTGTCCAACCGCAGGCTGAAACTGTCTCTGAATTATTATATCAGACTGTTCTCGGAACCAGAAAACCCTGCCTATGACTGTGTTTTTGACCCTCCGTTCCAAAGTAAATTTGAAAACAACCCTAACTGTATTCCGCCGTTTGGTCTTCGTATGCAGCCTCACGTGCGGAATGCAGGTCTAGACTTAGGAGTTGTGTCCGATTTTTCCAAGTTTCCAGATGAGCCTCCGTGGACCTTTTTCACACCAGAGATTTGTTTTGATCTTGCAGCTTTTCGTAAAGAGTCTACCAGCTCTCTGGCATACAAGGCATTGTATTCTGACCTCTGTTCAAAATTTCCGTCTTATCAGAAAATTTTCACTGACGGTTCCAAGTCTGAGGATGGAGTGGCCTGTGCAGCCTACTGCCCTGGGGCTCCTTCTCAGATACTGTTAGAACATATACCTCCAGATGCTTCTGTCTATTCCGCTGAACTTGCTGCTCTGGTTCTGGCATTGAAGATAATCTCACAATCTAAGAAGAGGGACTTTCTGGTTCTGTCAGATTCACTGTCAGCGTTGGAGGCCATAGCTGGCCGCAACCTTCAGCACCCAGAACTTTTACACTTTTTTGAACTTTTGACCAAGTTGAAAGCGGATGGTTACAACATTATTTTGGCTTGGATTCCTGGTCATGTTGGCATTGGAGGGAACGAAATGGTTGATCGTTTAGCCAAGAATGCCACAAGAGAGAAACTGTCCAACATATATATCCCCTGCTCAGATCTGAAACCCAAAATTAACGATTATGTGAGAGACCTCTGGCAGGAGGATTGGAATACACAGACGGATAACAAACTCTTTCAGATCCGTCCAAACCTTAAGGAGTTCCTCCCATCTGCGTCTGGTGGTCGTAAAGAAGAAACAGTTCTGTGCCGGCTGCACACTGGCCATTCGTATTTTACCCATTCGTACCTTTTAAAGAGTGAAGAAGCTCCGTGGTGCATTCCATGTCATGTGCCACTCACAATGAAACATATTCTTTTAGAGTGTTGGGACTTGCACGATGTGAGACACAAACATTTTACAGCCGAGTCCATGAAAATCCTGTTCAGGGATGTCCCGCCTGACGTGATCTTTGAGTTTTTGAGAGAGATTAACGTTTTTCATCTGATTTAAGATTTTACGGATGAAAGATTTTTAGCGAAGTTTCTGGGGCGTTTCTAGAAGATGTCTTTTAAAGAGATGTGTGAAAGGTGGTTTTTTTTTTTTTATTTTTATTTTTAAAATGACTTGTGAGTTGATTTTAACGTGGTGACAGCCCTGATGTGGCCCCTTGCGGTCGGCTGGGCTATAAGCAACATTATCTTATCTTATCTTATCCTCACTTAGTGATTTCCATGTTCACCACAGACATGTCCTGTCCTCACACAGTGATTTCCATGTTGTCACCACAGACATGTCCTGTCCTCACTCAGTGATTTCTGTGTTGTCACCACAGAAATGTCCTGACCTCACACAGTGATTTCCATGTTGTCACCACAGACATGTCCTGTCCTCACTCAGTGATTTCTGTGTTGTCACCACAGAAATGTCCTGTCCTCACTCAGTGATTTCGTGTTGTCACCACAGAATGTCCTGTCCTCACTCAGTGATTTCCGTGTTGTCACCACAGACATGTCCTGTCCTCACTCAGTGATTTCTGTGTTGTCACCACAGACATGTCCTGTCCTCACTCAGTGATTTCCATGTTGTCACCACAGACATGTCCTGTCCTCACTCAGTGATTTCCGTGTTGTCACCACAGACATGTCCTGTCCTCACTCAGTGATTTCCGTGTTGTCACCACAGACATGTCCTGTCCTCACTCAGTGATTTCTGTGTTGTCACCACAGACATGTCCTGTCCTCACTCAGTGATTTCCGTGTTGTCACCACAGACGTACCCAAGCTTCCTCCCCTGGCCAGCGGAGAGCCCATGGGGGAAGAGGAGGAGGATGAGGAGGAGGAGGAGGAGCGTCCTTCCAGCAAGCCGTCGAAGCAGCGGCGGCCGGGAGCCCCGCGCGTCAAGGACCCCTACGCAGGGGATGACACCAGCACCATGCTGCTGCCGGTGTTTGTGGCCATCGGCGCCTTCATTCCTCTGCTCTTCTGTCTGTGCAAGCTGTAAGGGCCTGCCTTCCTCTGCTCTTCTGTCTGTGCAAGCTGTAAGGGCCTGCCTTCCTCTGGTCTCCACCATGGTGCAAGATGTCAGGACCTTCATTCTTTGTTGTCTGTTATTGGCGCAAGATTTCAAGGCCTTGGTTCCCATTGTCTTCTGTTGGTGTGAGGTGGAAAAAAACCTGTCCTCCTGATGTCTTGTGTTTTGTGCAGAATGTAAAGACAGCCTGTGTTCTGTATGTGCAACATGAAAAGGGCCTTCACCCCCCCACCCCCATCCCCTCCCTCACCTTATGATTGTGCTAGATGTAAAAGGCTTTGTTGTCCTTATCTTCAGTTTGTGCAATATGTTGGGGGTATTCATTTGATCCCCAGGTCTTGTGATTTGTGGAAGATGTGCAGGTCTTCGTTCTCCTTGTCTTTCGTTTGTGCAATATGTGAAGGCCTGTGTTCCCCCGGTCTTCGGTTTGTTGTAAAGCAAGTGGTAAAGATCGTTGCTCCCTGGGTCTTCAGTGTGTGTGGAAGGGATGCTGATGAAAGTCTCGGTGCAAGATGTGGAGACTTTCATTCCCCAGGTCTTCTGTGTGTGCAAGTTGTCAAGGCCTTTGTTCCCCGGTTTTTCTGTTTGTGTGAGATGCCCATAAAAGTCTGTTTCCAGGTCTTCTGTTTGTGTGAGATGCCCATAAAAGTCTCTGTTTCCCGGTCTTTGTTGGAGTGCCATAAAGTCTGTTCCTGTCTTCTGTTTGTGTGAGATGCCCATAAAAGTCTGTTTCCCAGGTCTTCTGTTTGTGTGAGATGCCCATAAAAGTCTGTTTCCCAGGTCTTCTGTTTGTGTGAGATGCCCATAAAAGTCTCGGTTTCCCAGGTCTTCTGTTTGTGCAAGTTGTCAAGGCCTTTGTTCCCCGTGTCTTATGTTTTTGTGAGATGCTCTTAAAAATCTTTGCTCTCCAGGTCATATCTTTGTGCAAGTTGTCAGTGTCCTTTGTTCCCCATGTCTTCTGTTTGTGCTAGATATAAAGGCCTTTGTTTCCAGAGCTTCTGTTTTGTGCAATGCGTAGAGGCCACTGTTTCCTTTGTGTGCAAGATGCACAGGGGCCTTTATTCCCCAGGTCTTCTGATTATGCTAGATACCAAGGCCTTCATCCCCCTTAATTTCTACATGTGCAAGATGCAAAAGACTTTATTCCCATCTCTTCACTTTGTGTAAGTTGTAAAGGGCCTTCATACCCCTTTGTATCCATTTGTGCAAGTTGTAAAGGGCCTTCATAATGCTCCCATTTGTGCCAGTTGTTAAGGGCCTTGGTTTCCTCTTTGCTTCTAGAGATGTGAACATTGTGCAGAAAGGAGGAAATTACAGTGATTATGTCAGGGTGTGATGGGATAGCCGTTCTCGCTTGGTGCATTCCTGGACTGATTTTGTTTCTTTTTTAAGCATCGTTTTGGTGGGGGTCAGTGTTGACCAATCAGGTTTCATCATGTTGTGTGGTCTGTGAGGAAGGTGAGGCGGCGTGACTCCCTGAGCCCAGCCTTTGTACGCTTCTTCCTGCAGCCCTGAGGGTCTTGTCCAGGATGTGAAGGCCTTGTCTCCCCTGTGAGGGTCTTGTCCAGGATGTGAAGGCCTTGTCTCCCCTATGAGGGTCTTGTCCAGGATGTGAAGGCCTTGTCTCCCCTGTGAGGGTCTTGTCCAGGATGTGAGGGTCTTGTCTTCCCTGTGAGGGTCTTGTCCAGGATGTGAAGGCCTTGTCTTCCCTGAGGGTCTTGTCCAGGATGTGAAGGCCTTGTCTCCCCTGTGAAGGTCTGTCTGCTCAGGATGCAAAGGCCTTGTCTCCCCTGTGAGGGTCTGTCTGCTCAGGATGCAAAGGCCTTGTCTCCCCTGTGAGAGTCTGTCTGCTCAGGATGCGAAGGCCTTGTCTCCCCTGTGAGGGTCTGTCTGCTCAGGATGCGAAGGCCTTGTCTCCCCTGTGAAGGTCTGTCTGCTCAGGATGCAAAGGCCTTGTCTCCCCTGTGAGGGTCGATCTGCTCAGGATGCAAAGGCCTTGTCTCCCCTGTGAGGGTCGATCTGCTCAGATGCCTCGTCTCCCCTGGTTTTCTGTGTGTTCACGTTATAAAGAAACTTCTCTCCCCTTGCCTTCTGTGTGTTCATGTGAGAAAGGAACCTTCTTTCCCCTTACTGTCTGCTTGTTCATTTTATAAAGGAATCTTCTTTACCCTTGCCTTCTGTTTGTTCACGTTGTAAAGGACCCTTCTCTGTCCTTGTCTTCTGTGTGTTCTCAGGAACCTTCTGTCCCTTTGTCTTCTGTGTGTTCACGTTGTAAAGGAACCTTCTGTCCCCTTGTCTTCTGTGTGTTCACAGGAACCTTCTGTCCCCTTGTCTTCTGTGTGTTCACAGGAACCTTCTATCCCCTTGTCTTCTGTGTGTTCACAGGAACCTTCTGTCCCCTTGTCTTCTGTGTGTTCACAGGAACCTTCTGTCCCCTTGTCTTCTGTGTGTTCACAGGAACCTTCTGTCCCTTTGTCTTCTGTGTGTTCACGTTATAGAGGAACCTTCTATCCCCTTGTCTTCTATGTGTTCACAGGAACCTTCTGTCCCTTTGTCTTCTGTGTGTTCACAGCAACTTTCTGTCCCCTTGTCTTCTGTGTGTTCACGTTATAGAGGAACCTTCTGTCCCCTTGTCTTCCGTGTGTTCACGTTATAGAGGAACCTTCTATTCCCTCGTCTTCTGTGTGTTCACAGCAACCTGTCCCCTTGTCTTCTGTGTGTTCACAGGAACCTTCTCTTCCCTCGCTGTCTGTGTGTGCAAAACATGAAGGGACCTTCATTCCGGTTGTGTGTGTGAAAGTGTAAACCTGTGGCCCCACTCTTCCTCCACCCGGCCAGGGACAGTGATGTACATAGTTGGCCTTCCTCAAAGGGTTATTTATTTGGCCCCCTTCTTTCTTCCTTCTTGCCTGTTGCTTTTACATTCTGCAGTTGGAGAAAGTTTTGTCTGGTATGCATTGGTGTTCACCTAGAGGTTTTATCCATTTGTTGATGGGGAGTTGGTTTTGATTCAGTTGTAGGTATTTGTTGTTGTTGAGGTTAACATGTTTGTGACTTGGATTTTAACAGATTTTTAGAGGTATGAAAGTGGCCTGGAAAGGTACATGGGTGTGAGTGTGTTGCAAAGGGTGTTGGCATTTTTCAGTCAGTGGTCAGTCTTTGTGATCCAAGCTCTGGTGTTGGTTGGGATTAGTGTGGAAGATCTGTGGACTGGAAGTATGTGTTAGGTGGTGGTGTTGTGAGGGTTCAGACTGAACTGCAGATGGCAGTGTACACTACAGCTGCTGTCGTTGTGGTAGTTTGTTTTGAGGAGGAAATGCAGCATACATGTGATCTGTCTCGCTAAATCTGACACAATCTCGTACATGTTTTAGTATGTATTTTTTAGTTGTTTGATTTATTTCCTTTTTGTCATTTTCTTCTTTTTTTTTTTTCTTTTTTAACAGATTTTTAACTTGGGCATGGAAATAATGTTTTCATCAACATTTTCTTGAGTTTGAAAAAATGGGAGAAAGAAAGAGCATGGAGGATATCAAAGAAGAAAAATGTGTCTTACAGCAAAGAACAAAAAATGCAACTCCATTGTTCGTGCACACAGACATGATTTGGAATGCTGATTTCTTCAAGCCACTGGAAAAACAGGAGTTCAGAATCCAGAATGTTTGTGTACTGGTGATACTTAGCATGAGTTGTTCTCCTGAATATATTGGATTCTGGAATTCTCGGAGATCACCATGGATATCATTACAAATTAGCAACAACAACAACAACAACAACAAAAAGAAAAGAAAAAGAAAGAATCCTTGAAATGAGTCATTTGATAGTGGATACTAATCTTGTTTGAGATGAAATTGCTACTGCAGTTCTGGTTTAGAGTCTTTCGGAATAGATGTCTTTCATAACTGAATTCCAAGCTTGGTTCTGAAAATGTAATGGTATCTGTGTACATTTTTGTGAAGAAACCAGACTTCTTGAAGAGAAAAGACAGGCAAGGCTATATGGTCTGACAGTTTCTAATCTACACTGTTGTTTTTTTTTAAATTTCTGTAGCTGCAAGATACTTTCAGAGTTGTATGGTATGTGTAGAGCTGATATTTGCCGCACATGAAGCGCTGTTGAAGATGTAAACCTCCCAGGCTGGATGATCCAGTGGTGAAGCATGGCACTGAGCAGCCAGTGTTGATGCCATGCCCTGCTGGATACGCCTGTCATGGCAGTGTGCTTACACTTTGTCAGCGCTAACCTCGAAAAGCTATTGCTCAGAATCTGCTCAACCTGTCGTCTGTATTCTGTGCTTGGAACAAAGACCACTCAATCAAGCTTTAAGGAAATGTTGTTTTATTTTTCCAACAGTGATTTTGTTGGTTTATTGTGTGTGTGTTTGTGTGTGTGTTTGTGTGTGCGTGTTTGTGCTGAAAATCCATTTTGACAATATTGTATGTTATAGACTAATATGAACTATTGTGTAATCGATTACTGATGGGACTTGTGCAGTTGCTACTGGAAAATACCATAACAGTAGAACAAAATGAAACAAACAAAAACAAAAAGCAATAAGCAAAGATGCATGTCTCAAAGCAGATGCATTGAAAACAAATGCACCACATCCCATTTCTGATTTTTTTTTTCTTCAGTGCACCACTGTCAGTTATTCTTTAAGTTATAAAGCACAAGAAAACTAATTTCTCTCTCAGTAAAATGATCCTCAACAATACTGTCGAAACTTGCTCAGCTGATACTCTGCAAAGAGCACGAAGTGATTCACTTAAACATCCTTTTTTGCATGGATGAAGTCGCTTCTAAAACATGTACTGTGGCAGCTAAATTGTCATCAGATGACGTGCATAATATCTGTAGAAATAAACTCTTAACAGCTAAAATTATGCTTTTTTCCAGGTCGCTAGTACTGAAGAGTGAAGGAAGTTTGTTGACTCTGATGTGGCAGTTATTGATAGGTGACTGCCGTCATCTGCTGTGACTGTGCTGATTGGTAGTTAATAGTCATATGCTGTGGTGTTATCGATCGGCATCTCCATTGCTGAAAGGGTTAAGACAGAGTTCATATGCTGTGGTGTTATCCATTGGCGCCTCCATTGTTGAAAGGGTTAAGACAGAGTTCACAAGCTGTGGTGTTATTGATCGGCGCCTCCATTTTTGAAGGGGTTAAGACAGAGTTCATATGCTGTGGTGTTATCGATTGGCGCCTACATTGCTGAAAGGGTTAAGACAGAGTTCTTCTGCATCATCTTTTGTATAACTCTGACCACACACTGTGCTTCTCCTGTGGAGGGCTTAAGAAGAAGCAGAATACCCACAGGACTTCTGATTTACTTCACAGCTTTTTAGTGTTACAGATGAATTAAAAATCAATAAAACGTAGCCTTTGCATTCATCTTTAGGAGGAAAAGAAAACAGATTATTTTGCAGTTTCACTGTATGGGTTTTTTTTGTTTGTGGAGGACTTAAAATGGAATTTCTTTGGAGTTTTTGATTGACTCTACTGCATCTTAAGAGCTCAGACTGAAATATTGGCTTGATTGAGCTGGTAGTTAAGACTGAGGTGTTGTTATTTGGTGAGAATGATCTGTGCAGAAGAACATGTCCTTCATCAGTTCCTGAGTTGAGGGTATCTTCCCTTTGATCCTATTGAAAATTTCATCTATGACGTCAAGGCAGCTTAAATGAAGCAGATGTTTTTTGTCCTGTTGTTTGTGATTTGTGTGTGTGTTTGTTTACCAGTGTATACAGCGTGCCTGGCTTCTCCCATCATATGACAACTTAAGGAAAAACAAACAGGCTTTCAGACATTGCTTTTAAAGTTGGACCAGTTCAGTCATTGTTTACGCTTTCAGTCGTTGCATGAATGAAGCATTTAAGCATGTGGAGTAGGTCTGATAGACTTCAGTGCATGGTTTTCATTGCCCTGCAGATGGTCACATTGGGGCCAACAGAATGATGATTTATCACTTTCGTGCTGAATGAAAATAATGTTTTTGATAATATTTGTTTAGACACAACCGATCACTAGTATATAGCGCTGCTGAAAAATAATAAGACCACGCTGAAAACTCTTTATGGACGCAAAAAGAGCAATACATCGTCTAGGGTACATGGAGAAACATGGACAGAGAAGCTTGGGCCTTCTAGGCTGAAAAGTCTGCAATAAAGATGGCTCTGTGTGACATCGTTTTAGTTGAAGATCAAGCACCCAATATTGTTCATGACAGAAAATGTCAAGGATTTTTAGCTGAAAGAAGATTATTTCACATTTGTTTGTTTGTTGTCTTTGTGAAGTGTGTTGTTGTTTGTGGGGAAGGCGTCCATGGAGCATTCCTGTGCCAGCATATCTGCTGCAGACTGAACGTTGTAAGCAAGCATGACAGATGGTGCTTTGCTGCTGTGTCCTGACTGCCATGTGTGGAAGGAAAATTCCCTGTGCCATAACTCTGCAGATGAGGGCAGTTAGTGTAGAAAGTGGAATCTGAAGGAAGAGGGAGAAAACGAAAACTAATGTTTCAATATGAATTCAGTTTGTGGCTGGTTTCCTGGCAACATTACCAGCTCTCTATACAAGCTGTACAATATGAATTCAGTTTGTGGCTGGTTTCCTGGCAACATTACCGCTTTTTACACAAGCTGTACAATATGAATTCAGTTTGTGGCTGGTTTCCTGGCAACATTACCAGCTCTCTATACAAACTGTACAATATGAATTCAGTTTGTGGCTGGTTTCTGGCAACATTACCAGCTCTGTATACAAGCTGTACAATATGAATTCAATTTGTGGCTGGTTTCCTGGCAACATTACCAGCTCTCTATACAAACTGTACAATATGAATTCAGTTTGTGGCTGGTTTCCTGGCAACATTACCAGCTCTCTATACAAGCTGTACAATATGAATTCAGTTTGTGGCTGGTTTCCTGGCAACATTTTAGTAGCTCTCTATACAAGCTGTACAATATGAATTCAGTTTGTGGCTGGTTTCCTGGCAACATTACCAGCTCTCTATACAAGCTGTACAATATGAATTCAGTTTGTGGCTGGTTTCCTGGTATAAAAGCTGTACAATATGAATTCAGTTTGTGGCTGGTTTCCTGACAACATTACCAGCTCTCTGTACAAGCTGTACAATATGAATTCAGTTTGTGGCTGGTTAACGGTTTCCTGGCAACATTTTACCAGCTCTCTATACAAGCTGTACAATATGAATTCAGTTTGTGGCTGGTTAACGGTTTCCTGGCAACATTACCAGCTCTCTATACAAACTGTACAATATGAATTCAGTTTGTGGCTGGTTTCCTGGCAACTTTACCAGCTCTCTGTACAAGATGTACAATATGAATTCAGTTTGTGGCTGGTTTCCTGGTATACAAGCTGTACAATATGAATTCAATTTGTGGCTGGTTTCCTGGTGATGTTAACAGCTCTCTATACAAGCTGTACAATATGAATTCAGTTTGTGGCTGGTTTCCTGGTGATGTTAACAGCTCTCTATACAAGCTGTACAATATGAATTCAATTTGTGGCTGGTTTCCTGGCAACATTACCGCTCTCTATACAAGCTGTACAATATGAATTCAGTTTGTGGCTGGTTTCCTGGCAACATTACCAGCTCTCTATACAAGCTGTACAATATGAATTCAGTTTGTGGCTGGTTTCCTGGCAACATTACCAGCTCTCTATACAAGCTGTACAATATGAATTCAGTTTGTGGCTGGTTTCCTGGCAACATAACCAGCTCTCTGTACAAGCTGTACCATATGAATTCAGTTTGTGGCTGGTTTCCTGGTAATGTTACCAGCTCTCTATACAAGCTGTACAATATGAATTCAATTTGTGGCTGGTTTCCTGGCAACATTACCCGCTCTCTGTACAAGCTGTACAATATGAATTCAATTTGTGGCTGGTTTCCTGGCAACATTACCAGCACTCTGTACAAACTGTACAATATGAATTCAGTTTGTGGCTGGTTTCCTGGCAACGTTACCAGCTCTCTATACAAGCTGTACAATATGAATTCAGTTTGTGGCTGGTTTCCTGGTAATCTTACCAGCTCTCTATACAAGCTGTACAATATGAATTCAATTTGTGGCTGGTTTCCTGGTAATGTTACCAGCTCTCTATACAAGCTGTATGATTGAGCAGGGCTCCCCCATCTCCTGCCGTCCTGGGAAAAGTAAAATAGGGAACCCAGGGAAAACACCAGAGTCAAAGATTGTCTTTGAAAAGTAGCAGTCCAACAGTCCCAAGGTCTGGTCACATGTCTGGCAGATGACACTGAAGTCACGGAGATCACATGTTTTTTTGTTATGGGAGCAGCCATTGCCATTTTGTCAGATTGTTTGAGGGCTTTGAAGGCCAGCTGCTATTGTGCAGGGATATCATGCATCTGCAGAACACTGCAGAAGTGAAAGAGATTGACAAGAGCTGTACGAACACATACCGGTAGTTCTGAATGTGGCCGGTACAGCATGGCGTACACTGAGTAATTTGTTTTTGACAACCGGGTGAAATCCGATTTTGCTTTGTTCAGGAGCGTTGCACCTGCATCACATAGCAGTAGTTTTAGCTGACAGAAGTATTATTTTAGAGCAGTGTTTATTTGGAAGATTTTTCTCTTTAAGACTTATCATATAATAAAGCATCTATGGTCATCTCCAGGCAGGAGCTCACACACCCCATGTCTGACTAGGGCACAAAATTTATCTGGTAACTTCCAAGTTTTCTTTCCTTAATATTGCTGCAACTATCACCTTATTTTTCAAAGGGTTGAACTACTTAATTGAACTTTTCAGATTGGTGTATTTTCAACAAACACAGTGAGAAAACCCAAAACACACACACACACACACACACACACACACACACACACACACACACACACACACACACACATAGTAAATCAAACGTGCACCAAATTTTAAACAAAAATCTAGTATCGCATGTAATTAGCTGTGCATGTGTCTGTGTTCTTTTTGTCTTTGTGGTCCTTCCTCTGCATTCAGTGAATCTGGAATCCATCTGTAACCTGGAAGCTGATTCCCCACGTCTTGGTGATCTGCCAGGCTGCCACTGATGTTTGAAGTGAGTGCAAACACAGCAGTGCTGTCTGCGCTGCTTCTGCTGACTGTCGTGTTGCAGTGCTGTCTGTGCTGACTGTCGACGTCTGTGGTGCAGTGCTGTCTGTGCTGCACAGCTGTCTGAACTGTCATTGTTGGTGCAGTGGTGACTGGACTGTTCAGTTCCCTACAGTCCTGTTGAATGCACTTTCCACTGTTTGTGTCACTCACAATCACATTTGACCTCTGGAATTTTGTCTTGTTCTGTTGTTTAATCAAATCGAATGGGAGAACTTTATAGAGGGCTGGTACTTTTGCTACTGCCGCTGTCCTCTTACGGTGCATCTTTATGCTGAAAGCTTCCCAAACAGCTTGCGCAGGATTGAAATGCTGGGTTGCCCTCGGAAGTTGACATGGGGCAGATCAGTCGTGAAGTGGAGAATGGTGGTGTAGGGAGGAACGATAATCAGCATGGATAGTGTGACCCAGGTGACAAATCTTTTTGTCTGGTCTTTTGTCTTCAGACCATCGATCCTAAACAAAGCGGTTAGCACAGGCAGATTTTTAAATGAGGTCTGTCCATTTTTGTGTGTTGTTTTCATGTGAAGCTGTGAAAGTTACCTTTCTACCGAGAACTTGGTATGTTGGCTTATAAAGCTGAAGTCATGAAATATCTTTCGCCAATTTGGAACATATTAAATGAGAACATATGTTAAACAGCTTCAAAAGGTTTTTCTGTAAAAAAAAAAAAAAAAAAATAGTGTGCATAGGAAAACTCCATGTTAAATGATGACTTTTTGCACAACACAGCGTTTCATGACTCCCTATTGATGCAAGCCTAAACTAGACTGAGAAGCAAACCAGACATGCACAAAATGAACATGAGAGACAGAAATGGACAGAAACAGACAGATAGATGGAGAGAGAGACCATTACACCAAGTGAACATTATAGATGACACTACACTATAGAAAAATATTTGCCTTGAAGGGAGAGTAACGCAAAAGTTACACAAAGAACTCTGATGTGTAATAGGATCTTCTCCAGACCTGAAGATAGGAATCCAGCGATTCCCTTAGTTCACCTGTGACACATGCTTGTGTCAGTGCTTCTTAAGATGTGTAGATAGGAATCCAGTGACTCCCTTAGTTCACCTGTGACACATGCTTGTGTCAGTGCTTCTTAAGACCTGAAGATAGGAATCCAGCGATTCCCTTAGTTCACCTGTGACACATGCTTGTGTCAGTGCTTCTCCAGAACTGAAGATAGGAATCCAGCGACTCCCTTAGTTCGCCTGTGACAGGTGCTTGTGTCAGTGCTTCTTGAGATCTGTAGATAGGAATCCGGTGACTCCCTTAGTTCACCTGTGACACATGCTTGTGTCAGTGCTTCTTAAGACCTGTAGATAGGAATCCAGTGACTCCCTTAGTTCACCTGTGACACATGCTTGTGTCAGTGCTTCTTAAGACCTGTAGATAGGAATCCAGCGATTCCCTTAGTTCACCTGTGACACATGCTTGTGTCAGTGCTTCTTAAGACCAAACGGTTTGGGCTGGAATAAAATTGACATTCCAGTTCCTCCTGCATCAAGCAGCTCTCTCTTTCATCCCCTCCTCCATCATGGTAATGCTGATCAAGATCCAGCATGTAACTTTGTTTTGATGGTTAGTTGTATTAGTTACTGTTACGGTGCTGCTTATTGTTACGACAATCTGGATAGTTCCTTGATGAATCATCAGTAGTGCTTTTATTTCGTTTCATTCATCTTCATTTTACGTTTTGATGTTTTCAGAGAAATGTTTTTTGTTTCTTAATGTATTATGTATTAGTTCACTACACACACATACTGAAAAAAAAAAAAGGCAGCCAGTGTTTGGTAGGCACTCAAGGTCTGACCAGCACATTGGGCTAATGCTGTAGGTCAGACATCTGCTAAGTCATAGCCACGAGACCCTCTTCTTCAGTTCTCACATCTTAGTTGTTAATTCATTTATCCATCAGCTTAAAATCATGCGTAGTGTGGTCTCAAAACTTAAGGGATGTGGTGTAGCGTTTATGGACTAGTCCGCACGCAGTGACGCCTCTTGATGAAATTGAAACAGTGTTAGTTCAGTGAGGGATCTTTTGTTTTCATTTGTTTGGATATGTTTTGACATGATCTTTTTCTTTCTGTTGTCATGTGTGTGTGGTGTGTGTGTGTGTGTGTGTGTGTGTACTTATTATCATTTGTTTGTTTTATTTTATTAGCTATCCCTTCATATGAAAAACTATGTAGTGTTCTACATTTAGGTTTGATTTATCACAGCTGCTAGGCAAATCGTTTCTGTTGTTGTTGTTTTTTTTTTTTTCAGTTAGCAACAGCAATGCAGAATTCACACTATTCTAACTTTGGTTTTACCCGTCATTAATATCAGTACATGTCTCTGCAGTGATGAAATATACAGGTGACATACTAGAAATAACCCCCATAATTCATCTGCCACCAACTTTTGTCTTGTACTGTGCTAAAAACCTTAAGTGGGACAAATGTATGAAGGAAACAAAAGTGCTGGCAAACAATTCCTCCATCGTCATGAAATGACTTTACAAGGATTAGGGAGGAAAAGGTAGGGTGGCTGGGGAGGGCCATCCTAACCTGTCTTGTGAACAGAATCCTGGTGAAGGACTGCCTGATGTCTATCTGTATTGTCATCCCATGGGTGAAGGACTGCCTGATGTCTACCTGTATTGTCATCCCATGGGTCAAGGTCTGCCTGATGTCTGCCTGTATTGTCATCCCATGGGTGAAGGACTGCCTGATGTCTGCCTGTATTGTCATCCCATGGGTGAGACCCATCAGCTTGATCCAGTTTGATTCTGTCTGTCTGCAGTGACATGTACTGGATTGTGTTGTAGACTCAGAATGGTTGTAGATGTGTAAGGTGTGTGTGGTGTGTGTGTGTGTGTGTGTGTGGTGTGTGTGTGTGTGAAAAGCTGTTATGGCTCCTTTTGCTCATCCACTCAGACAACAGGTGATGGTCATGGTGAGCACAAGGAATTGGTGATGTTGCTTTCAAAGTTGTGTTGCAAGGAGAATGCAATAAGACGCACTCATTCCCTTCCCCACCCCCCATTGTTCTTGTTGTTTGGGCTTTGCCTGTTCTGAAGGGCAGTGCAGCAGGCTGGTTTTGTGTGGAGAAATCCGTCTGTACATAGGGCAGTAAGATGAATGTTGAAAAGCTGTTGTACATTTAACAATGTAATTTTTAACAATGCAGTGTTACCATATGGATGATGTACTCTTTAAGGTATTCTGAACGCTGTTTGTAAGTACGAAAAAATCCGCAGGTCTGTTCTGGGGTGGGGTCATTTTTGTTAAGGGGCAGCTACCTTGATGGCAGTGTGTCTGAAATGTGGCACCATTGATGATGCTGATACTCTACAGATGTCTTCGTCCTACATGTAGAGTCTTACGGTTTCATTACTTTAAGATGTAACCGGCAGCCGCACACTTGCCATTTTGGACTCCCTATGAAAAGGGCATAAAATGTGTTTGGGATTATTCACCTTGTGCTAACCCAATACGGGCAGCCCCATGTCAGGGAGAGATTGGCCTGTGTGTTTCAGAACTAGTGGTATTGGATGAACTACACAGCCGACTTCCCCAGTGGGTTTGTTGTTTTGGATTTGTGTGAGTCACAACACATTTCCCTGGTTTTGTGCAAATTATTTCCAAGCTACCATTTGGAATTTACCTTTACTATTTTTGTTGAAAAGAAATCCTTTGCATTGTGATGCCAAAGAAGTAGAACAGAATGCTTGGAATGGAGATTCTCGGTCTACTGATGTGTTGCTTCTAGTGTTTTGACTAGCAGCACCTTTTAATTAAGAAAAAAAAAAAGAATGTTTACATCGTGTAGAAAATCACAAAAATGCTAGTCAAGTATACCCATGTGGGTATATAGATTGATAGATAGGTAGGTAGATAGAAAGAAATATAGATTGATAGATAAGTAGATAGAAAGATTGATAGACGCATAGACACACATAGATAAAAATATTCAGATCGATAATGGGCTCTAGTACCATTTTCATTCAGCTGGTATTCTCAAACACCATCCCGACATTAGAAAGATTGATAGACGCATAGACACGCATAGATAAAAATTTCAGATGGATAATGGGCTCTAGTATCATTTTCATTCAGCTGGTATTCTCAAACACCATCCCGACATTAGAAAGATTGATAGACGCATAGACACGCATAGATAAAAATATTCAGATGGATAATGGGCTCTAGTACCATTTTCATTCAGCTGGTATTCTCAAACACCATCCCGACCTTCTCTCACTTCATTCCCATGGCACCCTCCTATCCCTCGTCCATGGATTCAGACTCCTGCTGACAGTTGATGCACTTCTTGATGGTGAAGTTTCAACAGCATAAACTTCCTGCACCTCATGTACTTTGTCTCCATCGCTGGACACATAGCTGTTATCTCTCATGTTTGGATTACTAAGAACATTGAATAGAAACCAGTTAACATTCTTAGTGTTGTATTGGAAGTATGGCTTTATGCTGTCACCAAAATTTGCATGTAAATCCAGTCAGAAAACTAAGGAAGAAAGAAGAAAGACTGTATTGTTGTCTGTCAAACTGACATGAAAGAAACTATTTACAAAAGCAAAGAGGTGAAGATGAATGAAGCAGAAGTCATGTGATTCGGTTGACTGGAGGCAGTGCTTGGCTGATTGTTGTGCAGCGACCTGTGACCCACAACGAATCCATGCAGCTGCAATTGCCACAGTCACTGCTCATTTATACTGCAACTTAATTAGTAGGACAAGATAATCAGAGCAGCAAAGAACGGTCTGTGACACAGTGTAGGGAACAGGACAAGGTACTTGGACCAGCAGATAGCCGCTTATGACCCCATGTAGAAAATAGGACAATATACATGGGCCTGCAAAGAGCCACTTCTGATGCAGTGTAGTGGATAGAACAAGATACTGGGACCAGCAAAGAACTAGGGCACAATATAGTGAATAGGACAGGATACTCAGACATGCAGAGCCATTTATAATACAGTGTAATGAATAGAACAAGATACTCTGACCAACAGAGAATGATTTATGAGGTAGTGTAATGAATAGAAAAGATACTCTGACCAACAGAGAATGATTTATGAGGTAGTGTAATGAATAGGACAAGATGCTGTGTGCAACAGAGAATGATTTACGAGGTAGTGTGATAAATAGGACAAGATACTCTGTGCAACAGAAAATAAACTATGAGGTAGTGTATTCAATAGCACAAGATACCAAACCGGCAGAGAACTATATAATATGCAATGTAATGTATAAGAGAAGATAGGAACAGCTAAAAAACAAAATGAAATGTTTTTGATGCAATAGAATGAATAGGACCAAAAACTCAGACCAGCAGAAAGAATTCCTTAGGATGCAGTGTGATGAATAGGACAAGATATGCAGACCAGTGAAGAGCTGTCTACAGCTCAGTGTAATGAATAGGACAAGATACGCAGACCAGTAAAGAGCTGTCTACAGCTCAGTGTAATGAACAGGACAAGATATGCAGACCAGTGAAGAGCTGTCTACAGCTCAGTGTAATGAATAGGACAAGATATGCAGACCAGTGAAGAGCTGTCTACAGCTCAGTGTAATGAATAGGACAAGATATGCAGACCAGTGAAGAGCTGTCTACAGCTCAGTGTAATGAACAGGACAAGATATGCAGACCAGTGAAGAGCTGTCTACAGCTCAGTGTAAATGAATAGGACAAGATACGCAGACCAGTGAAGAGCTGTCTACAGCTCAGTGTAATGAATAGGACAAGATACGCAGACCAGTAAAGAGCTGTCTACAGCTCAGTGTAATGAATAGGACAAGATACGCAGACCAGTGAAGAGCTGTCTACAGCTCAGTGTAAATGAATAGGACAAGATACGCAGACCAGTGAAGAGCCGTTTACAGCTCAGTGTAAATGAATAGGACAAGATACGCAGACCAGTGAAGAGCTGTCTACAGCTCAGTGTAATGAATAGGACAAGATACGCAGACCAGTAAAGAGCTGTCTACAGCTCAGTGTAAATGAACAGGACAAGATACGCAGACCAGTGAAGAGCTGTCTACAGCTCAGTGTAATGAACAGGACAAGATACGCAGACCAGTGAAGAGCCGTTTACAGCTCAGTGTAAATGAATAGGACAAGATACATCGACCAGTGAAGAGCTGTCTACAGCTCAGTGTAATGAATAGGACAAGATACGCAGACCAGTGAAGAGCTGTCTACAGCTCAGTGTAAATGAACAGGACAAGATACGCAGACCAGTGAAGAGCTGTCTACAGCTCAGTGTAATGAATAGGACAAGATACGCAGACCAGTGAAGAGCTGTCTACAGCTCAGTGTAATGAAGAGGACAAGATATGCAGACCAGTGAAGAGCTGTCTACAGCTCAGTGTAAATGAACAGGACAAGATACGCAGACCAGTGAAGAGCTGTCTACAGCTCAGTGTAATGAAGAGGACAAGATCCTTGAACTAAGAACTCTTTGGGGGTCCGGAATAGCTCAGTGGTAGAGCTCCGGACTCGTAATCTTGGGGTTGTGGGTTCAAATCTCCACCAGGCCATTTCGGTACAGGGGTATTTTTCCCTCGGAGTTAACATTGGTTCTGACTCCGTTCCCCATACAGTCCTTTGAATGAGACTATAAACCGAGGTTCTGTGTGTGAACGCACGCATAACATCTTGCACACACGTAAAATCCCATCACCAAATTTCGGAAGAGAAGGCCAGTTTGGCCATTGGTATGGATGACACGTTACACATAGCATGCACCTTCCCCGAAGATGGAGTATGGCTGCCTTAATGGTGAGATGAAAAATGGTCATACACACAAAACTCCACTCCTTTTGTTGGGTAGATGGGATTAATCCTTGCCTGACTATACAGGGAGTGTCCACAGGAGTGTCAAGCCTGCGTACGCAGAAGAAGAAGAACTCTTTGTGGAGCAGGGGTAATGAATAGAACAGGAGAGGTACAAAGGCTTTGCGTGCCTAGTGTACTAGACCGAGCTGACATCAAAATGCAAGTGTGGCAAACAAAATGCTTTAATCTATCAAAAGATTCTGATGATTGCAGAATGAGAAGGCAGATTCCAGTTCTAGATGTTGTTATGTCCAGATATCACTGATGGCAACATTTAGAAGCAGAGACTGCAGAACGGCAATCTTGATATGAGTCAGTTTTATCCATTAACAGAAAAATTTGTTGTTACTTTTGTTATAGTGGGTGTGTGTTGTGTGTGTGTGTGTGTGTGTGTGTGTGTTGTGTGTGTGTGTGTGTGTGTTTAATTCTTTGTTCAGTCTGGTTGATGAAGTCATCTTGCAGTGTCATTTAATTCATGGCACTGCCTTGTGGATCATTCTGCATTCTGTGGAATGGTACTTTCAGGAACTCTGCAGCCATTGTTTGTCCTGTCTAAGATTACTGTGAAAGGCCCTGATTTGACAAGTGCCTTGGCAAAGAGTGTTGGCGAAGCTGCCAAAGATCTCACTTTTTTTTTCTCATGAATTTCTCATTTAAAAATAAATCCTGAAATACTTAATTTTGGGGGAAAATTCTTTCACAACTTTAACAGAAAAGAGTTTTGTGGCTTCTGTCCATTCACTATTTCTATCTTCAGTGGACAGGAGGAAACATTGCCCAGTACATGGCACATTATATTCGTCACTTGCCAGAAACTTCTTGGATTGGATGTGTAACATTCTTTGCAATTCCCTCATTGTCATCAGCCCAAGCAGACAGGTGTATAAACAGAAAGTACTGTCAGTTGAAAGGCAGGGTAAGGGTAGAGAAGGGGGTAAAGGCTTTTTTTTTGGGGGGGGGGGGGGGGAGTTGAGGATGGGGGGTCAGCATCTCTTATGGTGCATGTCATGGAAGAAATTTATTGGGTGCTCAATTTTGTTCACTTTTTTTGTGGTGGTTTTCTGTCTTATTAAGTTTACTTTCATTGATTTCATCACATGTAGTAGACCTGTCATCTGTGTCTGTCTCTCTATATCTGCATGTTAGCCTTGCAGTGACCTGGTGTGCAATTTATGTGTGTTTTTATTGATGGACCTTGTTTTATGTTTGTTTTAATTTAGTAATTGATGACTGAGTGAAAGGTCTGAGAATTTACACTCCAACAATGTCACCAGTAAAATCTGGAGCAGCTTGCTTGTTAAAGTTGCTGTTCTGAATTTGTATCAATCAGATTTTATCCAAACATATTCATTTATTGTGTTAAAATGTGTGGATTGGCAGTATGGTGTACATCTTTTCTTTCTTTTTTTCATTTTTTGTTGTTGTATTTGAAATGATAAAATGCAGTTCAAACTGAGTTCCAAGGTTTTGGAGAATTGATTGAACCACCTCACAGGGATCAGGAAGAAGTCTGTGATGAGATTCATGTTTGCACCGGCCTAGGAGAACATAGCATGCACCCACAGGTATGTGGATCCCATTTGTTGCTGTTGTTCATGTGATGGGTGATAGTTTTATACTGACAGCCATTCCATAGCGTGTGCCCAGAAGAACAGGACAGTATGTGTGGAAAACCAGATTTACATCTGGTGAATGATGAGAGGAGAAAGAAAGAGGCAGAGAGGGTCTGAGGTGGGAGAGAGGGACAAAATACTGTGACAGACTGGTGTGTGTAAGCACAGCTTGTTTACAGTTCCATGGGAGTTTTGGGTAATCAGGTATTTCAGAAAAAAGATTCTATAAGCTTACTGAAAAGAAAAATTACTATTGCTCCAAGCAAAAGGAAGAAACAAATTAGTCTGAAGAATGGGAGCTGAGTGACGTATTGTTTAATTACAAGTAAATGACTAGATGAAGGCTTGCTCTTTGTGGTTACCATACTAGTTGAAACACCGTTTAGTGAAAGGTGTAAAAAAGATTTGTTGAAACACATTGTGACTAAAGGTGGTGAAAAGAGGGTCTTCTCTGAGAAAGGCAGTGTAATCAAGACATGTAGATGTCAACACTCACATTGAGTTGTCAGTGTCTGTGGAACTGTGCTAGTCGACACATGTGATTGAGATCCTCAGCTGGGAGGAACAGTATGGAAAGAGAACATTGAAGAGACGCATGATGAATGAGGGGAGCATATTCCTGTTTATGTCATATATCAAATTCCTTTTTTTTCTTTTTCACAGAGTGAGTGCATGTTGGTTTTAGTTGATGCACGCTGTTTCAATCCTCATCTGGAAGCTTTGAAATGTAAACACTACTTTTAAAGAATCATAAATGAAATAAGTTTTCCCCCCCATCAAAAATCACACCACTTAGTTTACACATTCATGTGTCAAGAATGATAACTTTCAACAAACAAACCAACAGCCTGAAAAACAACTGCGACAAAGGAGAGAGAGATAGAGAGAATTATCAAAAGTCGCATATACATATTTACATGGCTTTTTTTTATTTGTTTCTGGGTTCATTTGTGTGTGTGTGTGTGTGTGTGTGTGTGTGTGTGTGTGTGTGTGTGTGTGTGTGTGTGTGTGTGTGTTGCATCACAATCAAAGTCAAGAAAAATATCATCTCTACTTTTGGGGGGAGGCTTCATTTTTTGTTCGATAACTATGTACCAATTTATATTGTATGAGCAATATTACAGACGGCTGTAAAACAGAGCGATATGTGTTGGTGTAATATAAAAAGAGTAAGAGGATTATTTTCACTCTTTCTCTTTTTTTTTTTCTTTTTTTTTGTTCTAGAGTAATATGTATTTATTCCAACTTATCCCTGGATTTATCCTCAGCTGTTGAAGCCAAGTTCATTTTTAGAACAAAATAATACTATACATGTATGGGAACTGTCGTATTTGTCAATCAAGAAGGTGCAACGCGTAACAAACACATTCCTTCCAATTTCTTTTCTTTTTTTTTTTTTTATTGATTTATTGATTTCTTTTCTTTTTTTTTTTTTTTTTTGCTACGCAGCTTTGGTGCTTCCAGAATATGAGTAACTGAAAGATTTCTGATATTTTTTTTTTTTTTTTTTTTTTTTTTTTTTTTTTTTTTTTTAGGAGCATTGATCAAAGTTTGTGGTAAGCACTTTTGTGCCAGAACAACTGGCGTGGTCCAAGGTTTCTGTGAATAAGCAATAAATAAAAGCTTTGGAGTGGAAATTCAGAGAGGACAGACTCCATTAAAAATCTTTCTTGATCTATTTTCTTTTCATTTTATATATTTTGCCTTTACATAGAAACCAACTGATGTTAAATTTCTTTTTAAAGAATGGTTAATGTATAGGGAACAAGATACCTCGAGATACAGCCAGGCTGTTTTAAATGATTCTTCCTCTCTTTCTCTCTCTCTCTCTCTCTCTCTCTCTCTCTCTCTCATTGTGATCAGAAATGGTTTCTGCTTGTTACTATTTCACTTGTATTTCACCTGCATACATAAAATTTATTGATTTGTTAAAAAGAATATTCAGGAAAGAAAATTGAAATGAGGGGAGGCTAAAAGATATGATAAATAATTAACTGCTGAGGAGAACTCTTACCAGATATAGTAAAACAAAAACAAAAAGAAAAAAGAGAGAGAAAAAAAAAAGAGTGTGATTGCATATCTTATGCAACAGTACAAAACAACACGGAAAAAAAACAACAAAGAAACAAAAAACCAAACTAACAAACAATCAAGTGCACAACAACAAAAAGATTAGCGTTAAGTGTCAAGTTTTTTGGTGGGATTGTGTTGTTGTTGCTGTTTTTCATTTTTTTGTTTTTGTCTTTTATTTTGCTGTGTTTTTCTTGTATATTTTTGTAGTTGTTTTTCCGTGTGCGTGTCATTTTTTGTTGTTGTTGATGTTTGTTTTTGTAATTCTACTGCATGTATTTCCCCCCAAACATAACACAATTGTGAAGTTAACCTGCAATATTCTTTACCTTTTCAATGGTTAGTATATATAATCATTAAGAAAACAAACAAAATGCCACAGGCTTATACACCCACAAACCACTTATGAGATACGACATTTTGTTAATTTGTTTTTTTCTTTGTGGTGCGATCTGTTCTCTTCAGTGTTCAAACAGCTTTCCTTGAAACAGATCTCAACAGCAGATTTGGATGGTTTTGTTTGCATTTGATCAGTTGAATTCCATTTTAAACCATGTATTCCATTTTTCAGTTTCTTATATATTGCTCGTAACTATGCTGCTCTCTGTGTAAGGTGTTAGTCCCTGTGACACAGTATTCCATTGTTTGAAAGGTTTTTCAGTCTTGGATCTTATGTGATAAAGACTTCAGTGGATTTCAATGTTCGTTTGTGTTTGGTGTCACGTGCCACATAGATTTAATTCCTTTTCAGAGTTCATTATAGCATATGTTTGATGTGACCTAGATGTCAGTTGATTGCAGAGTTTGTTTTGCGTTCGTGTCTCATGGGACAAAGATGTTAAGTTTTCACAGTTTGTTTTTTTGCTTTCTGTTGAAAAATGTTGGAAAAATGTTGGTTTTTTTTTTTTGCTTTCTGTTGAAAAATGTTGGAAAATTTTTTTTTTTTTTTTTTTTTTGCTTTCTGTTGAAAAATGTTCAAAAATGTTTTTTTGTTTTTTTTGTTTTTGCTTTCTGTTGAAAAATGTTGAAAACAGAAAAGTCAGAAAGCCAAGCAATCAAATACCACTGTTTGACTCAGCCACATTATATAACCTCATTCAGTAAGACGTGCCATTACAAGGTATTTTCAGCAATACTCAGACCACATATGTGAACAATAAATGCTATGTTGTGTAAAACTTTAACTCTGTCTCTCTGAAATACGTAACGGTTCTAGCTGGTGATAATCATTACTTCATTCACATTCTGCTTGGGAATGGTTTATAATGTTGCATATCTCTGAACTTGGATTTTTTTTTTTTTTCTTTTCTTTGTTTTGTTTTGATTTTGTTTCTGAATCCCTATTTTATCTTGCTTTAACGAAGTCTGCAGGTGTGAATTATAAGATGGCAGTTTGGACACCAAACGATTCCCGAAGAACTAGTGGGACCACATTAATGGTGTAAATTATAAGATGGCAGTTTGGACACCAAACGATTCCCGAAGAAGTAGTGGGACCACATTAATGGTGTGAATTATAAGATGGCAGTTTGGTCACTAAAGGATTCCCGAAGTAGTGGGACCACATTAATGGTGTGAATTATAAGATGGCAGTTTGGTCACTAAAGGATTCCCGAAGTAGTGGGACCACATTAATGGTGTAAATTATAAGATGGCAGTTTGGTCACTAAAGGATTCCCGAAGAAGTAGTGGGACCACATTAATGGTGTAAATTATAAGATGGCAGTTTGGTCACCAAACGATTCCTGAAGAAGTAGTGGGACCACATTAATGGTGTGAATTATAAGATGGCAGTTTGGTCACTAAAGGATTCCCGAAGAAGTAGTGGGACCACATTAATGGTGTGAATTATAAGATGGCAGTTTGGTCACTAAAAGGATTCCCGAAGAAGTAGTGGGACCACATTAATGGTGTAAATTATGAGATGGCAGTTTGGTCACCAAACGATTCCCGAAGAAGTAGTGGGACCACATTAATGGTGTGAATTATAAGATGGCAGTTTGGTCACTAAAGGATTCCCGAAGAAGTAGTGGGACCACATTAATGGTGTGAATTATAAGATGGCAGTTTGGTCACTAAAAGGATTCCCGAAGAAGTAGTGGGACCACATTAATGGTGTAAATTATGAGATGGCAGTTTGGTCACCAAACGATTCCCGAAGAAGTAGTGGGACCACATTAATGGTGTGAATTATAAGATGGCAGTTTGGTCACTAAAGGATTCCCGAAGAAGTAGTGGGACCACATTAATGGTGTAAATTATAAGATGGCAGTTTGGTCACTAAAAGGATTCCCGAAGAAGTAGTGGGACCACATTAATGGTGTAAATTATGAGATGGCAGTTTGGTCACCAAACGATTCCCGAAGAAGTAGTGGGACCACATTAATGGTGTGAATTATAAGATGGCAGTTTGGTCACTAAAGGATTCCCGAAGAAGTAGTGGGACCACATTAATGGTGTAAATTATAAGATGGCAGTTTGGTCACCAAACGATTCCTGAAGAAGTAGTGGGACCACATTAATGGTGTAAATTATAAGATGGCAGTTTGGTCACCAATACATTTCCTGAAGAAGTAGTGGGACCACATTAATGGTGTAAATTATAAGATGGCAGTTTGGTCACTAAAGGATTCCCGAAGAAGTAGTGGGACCACATTAATGGTGTGAATTATAAGATGGCAGTTTGGTCACCAAACGATTCCTGAAGAAGTAGTGGGACCACATTAATGGTGTAAATTATAAGATGGCAGTTTGGTCACTAAAGGATTCCCGAAGAAGTAGTGGGACCACATTAATGGTGTAAAATTATAAGATGGCAGTTTGGTCACTAAAGGATTCCTGAAGAAGTAGTGGGACCACATTAATGGTGTAAATTATGAGATGGCAGTTTGGTCACTAAAGGATTCCCGAAGTAGTGGGACCACATTAATGGTGTGAATTATAAGATGGCCGTTTGGTCACTAAAGGATTCCCGAAGAAGTAGTGGGACCACATTAATGGTGTAAATTATAAGATGGCAGTTTGGTCACCAAACGATTCCTGAAGAAGTAGTGGACCACATTAGTGGTGTAAATTATTAGATGGCCGTTTGGTCACTAAAAGGATTCCTGAAGAAGTAGTGGGACCACATTAGTGGTGTAAATTATTAGATGGCCGTTTGGTCACTAAAAGGATTCCTGAAGAAGTAGTGGGACCACATTAACGGTGTGAATTATAAGATGGCAGTTTGGTCACCAAACGATTCCTGAAGAAGTAGTGGGACCACATTAGTGGTGTAAATTATTAGATGGCCGTTTGGTCACTAAAAGGATTCCTGAAGAAGTAGTGGGACCACATTAATGGTGTGAATTATAAGATGGCAGTTTGGTCACCAAACGATTCCTGAAGAAGTAGTGGGACCACATTAGTGGTGTAAATTATAAGATGGCCGTTTGGTCACTAAAAGGATTCCTGAAGAAGTAGTGGGACCACATTAACGGTGTAAATTATAAGATGGCAGTTTGGTCACCAAACGATTCCTGAAGAAGTAGTGGGACCACATTAGTGGTGTAAATTATTAGATGGCCGTTTGGTCACTAAAAGGATTCCTGAAGAAGTAGTGGGACCACATTAATGGTGTGAATTATAAGATGGCAGTTTGGTCACCAAACGATTCCTGAAGAAGTAGTGGGACCACATTAGTGGTGTAAATTATAAGATGGCAGTTTGGTCACCAAACGATTCCTGAAGAAGTAGTGGGACCACATTAGTGGTGTAAATTATAAGATGGCAGTTTGGTCACCAAACGATTCCTGAAGAAGTAGTGGGACCACATTAGTGGTGTAAATTATAAGATGGCCGTTTGGTCACTAAAAGGATTCCTGAAGAAGTAGTGGGACCACATTAATGGTGTGAATTATAAGATGGCAGTTTGGTCACTAAAGGATTCCCGAAGTAGTGGGACCACATTAATGGTGTGAATTATAAGATGGCAGTTTGGTCACCAATACATTTCCTGAAGAAGTAGTGGGACCACATTAATGGTGTGAATTATAAGATGGCAGTTTGGTCACCAAACGATTCCTGAAGAAGTAGTGGGACCACATTAGTGGTGTAAATTATAAGATGGCAGTTTGGTCACTAAAAGGATTCCCGAAGTAGTGGGACCACATTAGTGGTGTAAATTATAAGATGGCCGTTTGGTCACTAAAGGATTCCCGAAGAAGTAGTGGGACCACATTAATGGTGTGAATTATAAGATGGCAGTTTGGTCACTAAAGGATTCCCGAAGAAGTAGTGGGACCACATTAATGGTGTGAATTATAAGATGGCAGTTTGGTCACCAAACGATTCCTGAAGAAGTAGTGGGACCACATTAATGGTGTGAATTATAAGATGGCCGTTTGGTCACTAAAGGATTCCCGAAGAAGTAGTGGGACCACATTAATGGTGTGAATTATGAGATGGCAGTTTGGTCACTAAAGGATTCCTGAAGAAGTAGTGGGACCACATTAATGGTGTGAATTATAAGATGGCAGTTTGGTCACCAAACGATTCCTGAAGAAGTAGTGGGACCACATTAATGGTGTGAATTATAAGATGGCAGTTTGGTCACTAAAGGATTCCTGAAGAAGTAGTGGGACCACATTAGTGGTGTAAAGTATTAGATGGCCGTTTGGTCACTAAAAGGATTCCTGAAGAAGTAGTGGGACCACATTAACGGTGTGAATTATAAGATGGCAGTTTGGTCACTAAAGGATTCCCGAAGAAGTAGTGGGACCACATTAATGGTGTGAATTATAAGATGGCAGTTTGGTCACCAAACAATTCCTGAAGAAGTAGTGGGACCACATTAGTGGTGTAAATTATTAGATGGCAGTTTGGTCACTAAAAGGATTCCTGAAGAAGTAGTGGGACCACATTAACGGTGTGAATTATAAGATGGCAGTTTGGTCACCAAACGATTCCCGAACAAGTAGCGGGACCACATTAATGGTGGGATTGAAAATGGTCCCTAACCCTGACATCTCACCCATGGTGGGCCTCACAGGTCAAGAGGAGGAAAGAAGTCTCAGAAATGTTGCACCTATACACTAATGATGACATTGACCATGAATTGTAGCGAGAATAATGAAGTCCTGATTTCTCAGATATAGAAGATGATCAAGTTCTACCTTGACTGATCAAAGTGGAAAGCTTCCCCTTGAAAATGAGGACAGATTGCACACAAGTATCGATTTTTAGGTCCTTTGTTGAGTTTTGAGGTGTGGTCCAACTAAGTTTTAAAAGTTTGTAAAAAGTTTGTAAACTTGGTTGTTGTTTTTTTTGTTGTTTTTTTTCTTTTTGTAGATGAATCCTGTATTGAGCCTAATGGCAAGTCAGTAAGGGATAACAACATAGTGTCATTTGTTGCATTCAAGTTTTGTAAGTGCATAAAGATTGTTGTTTGATTTGCAAGCTTTGGAATTGTCTGTAACAGGTGGCATGTGATATGTACAAAAAAAGAGATAATTTTTAACCATAAAGCAAGTGCACCAAACTCTCGTTAAGTGTGTGACATAGTTTCTTACAATACAGCATAGCACAGATACAGTTTCAATGATGAAACACACTTTTACAAAGAGCACAACACAATTTCCTACAGCAGAGCACACATAGAAACCATTTCTAGAGTAGAGCAAACACATGCAAAGTGTACAACAGTTTGCTGCAGCAATGCAAAACACAGACTACAGCAATGCAAAACATAGACTACAGCAATGCAAAACATAGAAACTGTTTCTAAATGTAGGAAACTTGCACAAAGTGTGCAACATAATTTTCTGCAGCAGTGCAACGTATAGTTTCATGAGGTGAAACTATTGCAAAGTTCACTTCATAATTTTCTATAGCGGTGCAAAACATGGTTTTATGAAGCGTCACTCTTGCAAACTGTGCTACACAATTTTTCTACAGCAGTGCAAAGCCAAATTTGTGCAAAGTGCACTGCACAGTTGCCAACAATGGAGCTAAGTGCAGAAAAAAATTCATCACCAGAGCTGAAAGTCGTGCAGAGAACAAACTTTGAGTTCTTTCATTTGGTCTGAGACATTGAAGAACTGAGAGCACTTCTTGTTGTGCACTGGCACAATGATCTGCTTGTTTTGGGTGATAAGGTAGAATCTTTCAAAGCACCAATCACTTGGTTCTTTTGAAAGGAGCCAGAATCTTTTGGAACATAAAAATAAAAACAAATCATCTCTTTCTATAGATTTGAAGTCTTGCAAAGGGAATTTGAACAGGGGTGTACACAAATTGAAATTTGCACAAAATGGTCTCTCTCATTAAACTGACGAAAGGTAAAGCAAAAAGCAAAAAAAAATCAAAGTCTTGAAGTGCGTAAAATCCTTACTGCTGTTACGTTTTTGATCCGGTATCGTTAAAGTCTCCTTGCATTGGTGTTTTGTTATTGACATGTTTTGTTGTTGACATGTTTTGTTGTTACACTGTGTGCCATTTGCAGATACCGTTTAATGTATCATCTCTTATCTGCATCCATTATGTGTCTCAGGAGCACATTGAACATTGTGTGTATTGTGTAATTGTGAACACAGGTATGTTGGTGCATAACAGGGGTATTTTACCAGTTTATGGATCCTGTGTGAATGTGAACACAACTGAGGTGGTGTGCACAACAGGAGTATTTCCAGCGTTGAAGGGACCATGTACCATGTGAAACCAAACACAGCTGTGTGGCTGCATTTTAGGATTATTTTATGTGTTGGCAGACACTGTGCCATGTGAGTGTGAAGGCATACTGTGTCTGCGCATAATTGGCATGTTGTATGTGTTGTGAGATGCTGTGAATATGAAGATTACCGTGTTGGTGCATAATAACTATTTTTTGATGTTAATGGATGTCATGTGAATGCGTCCACTCATGGTTTGTTACCGCTTCTCGTCTGTGCCTACAACTACTGCAAAGATGTTCCCAGAGGTTTGCTATTGACGATGTTTTGTTGGGAAATTCTTTATTGGATTAAATGGGATGTTTCAGGGTTCTTTCACATTGTGTGGACTGATATGCTGTTTGTAGTGTGTGTGTCGTGTGTATGTACATGCTTGTGTACACATTGCTTCAGTCTTTTTTTTTTTCTTCATCCTCCCAGCGTGAATGAGGATGCTGTCATTTCCATCCAACTGCAGTCGCTCTGAATTTGTTGGCTCCAAAGACTTTGACAAATACTCACCATAAACCTGGAAGTGGATGCTGGAAAGAGAAACAGAGATGTTCAGGAGAACAGGTAATTTGACCATTTGAAAAAGGAGGAGCCAGATGTGGTACAAACTGCAGCCTGTTTTGTTCCAGTGTGACTTTGATATGTGGCAAATTTTTGCCAGATTTTGTCACAAGCTATGCAACAATGTTGTTCCATCGTAGCCTGATATGCTATACATTGCAGTTCAATTTAACATACAATAAACTGCAGCACAATTTCATTTCACCGTAGTCTTTATGCTACGAGCTACAGTCCAATCTTATTCCCCCATAGTTTCATTTTCTGCAAACTGCTTCCCAATTTCACCCCGACCATAGCTTGGTATGGTACAAATGGCAGCCCAATTTTACCCTGACCATGGCTTGGTATGGTACAAATGACTGCCCAGTTTTACCCCGACCATGGCTTGGTATGGTACAAATGGCAGCCCAATTTTTCCCTGACCATGGCTTGGTATGGTACAAATGGCAGCCCAGTTTTACCCCGACCATGGCTTGGTATGGTACAAATGGCAGCCCAGTTCTACCCCGACCATAGCTTGGTATGGTACAAATGACAGCCCAGTTCTACCCCGACCATAGCTTGGTATGGTACAAATGGCAGCCCAGTTCTACCCCGACCATAGCTTGGTATGGTACAAATGACAGTCCAGTTTTATTCCACCTAAGCCTGATATACAACAAACTGCAGCCCTGGGTTTTTCCTCCATAGTTTGACACGCTACAGATGACAGCCTAATTTTGCTCCATCATAGCGAGCGTGATATGTTACAAACTACAGGTCATTTTTATCCTACCACAGCGTGATATGCTGCAAACGACAGACCAGTTTAATCCTTCTATTGCCTGATATACCACATACTATAGCCCAGTTTTGACCCACCATACCTTGATATGCTAAAAACTGCAGAACTCAGTTTTGCCACATCATTACATGATATGCTAAAAACTACAGTTCATATTTACCCCATCATAACCTAATATGCTAAAAACTGC
Organism: Conus canariensis; assembly: GCA_033310375.1. NCBI lineage: Eukaryota > Metazoa > Mollusca > Gastropoda > Neogastropoda > Conidae > Conus > Conus canariensis. The sequence continues at coordinate 2,720,965 of CM065736.1, read as the reverse complement.
AACTCAGTTTTGCCACATCATAACAGAATATTCTGAAAACTACAGTTCAGTATTACCCCATCATAACCTGATAGGCTAAAAACTAAACCTCAGTCTTGCCGATCATAACATCAATAGTCATTTCCATCAAACATGATTTGCTAAAATACTAATCAGCTGCCGATCTAACGTATTCTAACTCCTCAGACCCACCATAGCCTGATATACTAAAAACTGCAGCTCGGTTTTACCCCCCCCCCCCCACCCCCACCCCCTCCCCATAGCCTGATATGCTATAGAACTGCAGCTCAGTTTTACACCACATAGCCTGATATGCTATAAAACTGCAGCTCAATTTTACCCATCGCAGCCTGTTTCGCTCAAACAGCATCCGAGTTTGGCTCCACCACATCCTGATAGTTATGCTACCAACAACAGCAACACTTTATCCCACCATAGCCTGCAATGGCCTTCACAGCATGGCTAACTACAAGCTGCTGCTTACTTTGGTCCCAATATGTGACCAGTTTGCACACAGAGTTGTTGGCATTGAAGATGAGATGTCGATGGTTTGGAAGATGGCAAGAAATGCTGTCAT
>CM065736.1:2702888-2712888 GCA_033310375.1 Conus canariensis | reverse complement strand
TCTCATTGCCCATCTTAACCTTTGCCCTATATTGCCCACTGGTCCATCACAGCCCATCTTAACCTGTACCCTACATTTCCCATCAACCCCTGACAGCCCATCTTATCCTTTGCCCTACATTGCCCACTGGTCCATCACAGCCCAAATTAACCTTTGCCGTATGTCTTCAGGAAACCAGTCTTTTTCTGAAGACAAAACCTTGCTTGAACCAATGTTAGGTAGGCACTCAAGGTCTGACCAGCGCGTTGGGCTAATGCTGTAGGTCAGACATCTGCTAAGGCGCAGCCACGAGACCCTCTTCTTCAATTCTCTCATCTTAGTTGTTAATTCATTTATCCATCAGCTTACAATCATGCGCAGTGTGGTCTCAAAACTTATCGGATGTGGTGTAGCGTATATGGACTAGTCCGCACGCAGTGACGCCTCCTTGATGAAACCGAAACTGAAACAAAAACCTTGGCGTGCGTCGTGGTCCTACGCCTTTTGTCAAAGTAGCTGCAGAGTGACGGGACTGCAGACGAAAATTTACACAAATTTTAAAAGTTTATGGAAAAACGAATTACAAGACAAAACACGACGCGTTTCGACCTCTTAGGTCTTCTTCAGGGAAGTTACACAACACTCAGGACAACGACAATGACTTGTCAAATTCGGCGCAAGATGGGCGTTGAATACATTTGACAAGATACGTGACAGCTTGTTCTTCGTTTTCGTTGCCCTGAGTGTTGTTTAGATTTTCAAAATCCTTTTTCTAAAGAGCTGAAGCCTTGCTGTAGTTTTCGTTTTTGTCTGTCCAAAACAATCATGCCAGGCACCATCGAGGGCGGGAGAAGAAGAGGAAGACAGCGGAAGAACTGGCATAACATCAAAGAATGGACCGAACTCCATACACTTGAGCTGCTGCCGACAGAGACAGATGGAGAGGGAAGGTTGCGTCTGCGGTCCTCAGGTTTCCCCAACAACTACTTCTGTAGTTATGGGCCTGAGGTGAGGGGTGAGGTTTGTTTCTTGAGGAAAACAATTTAGGAACAAATGCTTTATTTCCGAGGTCTTAAATGTGGAGTTACCTAAAAACACATTTGTCACTTCTCTCATAAAAATCAAACCTGTGGGTCATTTAACACCCACGCGCGACGGCAAAGGTGAACGTGTTGTCCTTCTGGTGTTGTTGATCTTGTGTTAACACAGGATTCCTTTATTCTGGGAAACCTATTCCCGTCTGCCCGATCGTCGACAGCAGCTGGGGACATGAACAATGAATGTCGCCATCACTGACGGAGCGCTTTCAGGGGACGAAAGTCGACTGTGAGCAGACACAGCCCAAAGTTCAAACCAGAATTCAGTGAGTGCCGTACTGCTAGCAGTGGCTGGTTTAACAAATCCACTGTCACTTCCTCTTTTGCATGTCTAATCTGACAGCACTGGTGCTCGCCCACACACGTCGTTTGGAGCACACCACACACATCTCTCTCTCTCTCTCTCTCTCTCTCTCTCTCTCTCTCTCTAATCTATCTATCTATCTATCTATCTATCTATCTATCTATCTATCTATCTATCTATCTATCTATCTATTCGGTTCTACTGATGAATCTTACCAGGGGGGCGAAGGTTGATCATATACGGTATAACAAACGGTTCAGTTGTTCCCATATGTTGTCAATAATACGTGAGTATTCATTTTTACACCCTCTTCTTCACCCTCTCCCTCTCCTTTCCTACCCTAATCCCTCCTCAACCCCCCCCCCTCCCCCCTATAAAAACCCTTTGGAGGTCTTCGTCACTATAATGAAAGACTTTTTAACAGCACTTGTTTTCCGCTGTAACACAGTGTTCCATATGATTAGTTGGTCCAATAGTGAGCAAAGGAGGGAGTAAGAGTGAAAGGTGAGTGTGTGTGTGTGTGTGTGTGTGTGTGTGTGTGTGTGTGTGTGTGTGTGTGTGTGTGTGTGTGTGGTCTCTTACTGATCCACGCACACGTTGTTTTCACAATTCTTAGTCGCTGTCAGCGTTCATTTAACTGACATTGCTTTGTGTTAACTTTGGATGTTATGCAGGGGAGCTAGAAATTTAGACTGTCAGACGTTTCGACCTTCCTGGCATCTTTTAAGTAGCGGAGGCATTAATTAAAAAATTGCCTTTTATGTTCTAATTATTATTTTGGACTCCTTTTTTTTCTTTATAGTACATTTCTTCCCATATTCCTCTTCTGCTCGTTGTTTGCTCCCTTAGGGGGAAACATTTGGATTGTGTTACTGTCCCACTGCGATAAGAATACCAAAGAATTATGGCTGGTATGTTTCTGTTAAATACTGTGGGTCGACTAACATCACCCAGGTCCGCTGACCATGCTCACTAGGAGACGAAAGTCGACTATGGACGTGCATAGAAAATGGCTCTGTTTGTGTGACAGAGTTCCATGAAAGCCTTATGTTGTTCGTGAAGTCTCGAATGTATACTTACACTTCACTTTAGCAGTGGTGAGTGCGTGTGTGCTGTGGTGTGGTGTGGTGTGGTAGTGGTGGTGGTGTTGGTGGCGGTGGTGTGGTGGTGGTGGTGGTGGTGGTGGTGGTGGTGGTGTGTGTGTGTGTGTGTGTGTGTGTGTGTGTGTGTGTGTGTGTGTGGTGTGTGTTGTGTGGTATGTGTGCGCGTGCGTGCGTGCGTGTGCGCGCAAGCGCGTGCGTGCGCGCGTGTGCGTGTGCGTGTGTGTTATGATGTGGTGGTGGTGGTGGTGGTGGTGGTGGTGGTGGTGTGTGTGTGTGTGTGTGTGTGTGTGTGTGTGTGTGTGTGTGTGTGTGTGTGTGTGCTGTGGTGTGTGCGTGTGTGTGTGTGTGTGTGTGTGTGTGTGTGTGTGTGTGTGGTGTGTGTGGTGTGTGCGTGTGTGTGTGTGTGTGTGTGTGTGTGTGTGTGTGTGTGTGTGTGTGTGTGTGTGTGTGTGTGCGCGCGCGGTGTGTGTGTGTGTGTGCTCACGTGCGTGCGTGTGTATGTGTGTTTGTGCATTGTTGTATTGGTATGTGTGTGTGTGTGTGTGTGTGCGTGTGCGTGTGTGTGTGTGTGTGTGTTGTGTGTGTGTTGTGTGTGGTATGCGTGCGTTGCGTGCGTGCGTGGCGTGCGTGGTGTGTTGTGTGTGTGTGTGTGTGTGTGTGTGTGTGTGTGTGTGTGTATGACCGTATACATGTATTACTTGGGAAGATTTAAGAGTGAATATTGGTGAAGATGAGGTGAAGTTGAGAGATGTGGTTGAAGGGAGAAAGGTAGGGGACTGGACAGGGGGGGGGGGGGGGGGGGGCGGGTTGGCGGACACCTGCTCATGAAAATTTGTCTCTGCAGGTAAATCAACAGTTATTGCATCTTTTCTGTTGAAACCTAAACCGATCGTTCATGAACTGTTCTGGGAAACGACACGGTAGGCTGGCACGCCCATCTTGTTAGTTATGGCTACCGTCCTTTTTTTTGTGCTGTGGAGTTTTGAAGCAAAGTATCTTCAAACCTAGGAACTAATGTGCTAACAGCCGCCTAGTTCTGGATGTCCTGATGTCTGTCACCATCGTAGTCGTCACACTCACTTTCGTTTTCGGCAGCCAGGGGTTTACACACATTGCCGCCCTCACTGATGACGCAACACTCGTTGTCCCCGCAGTCCGTCCCTTTCTGACAGCACAGGCCCGCGCCCACACACGTCACCTGCAGCACATGACGTCACGGCCAGTATGACATCAGTAGTGACGTGTGTCGAATGGCTTCTGTTTATTTTCTGAGATCATTGAAGATTGTTCTATGAACAACATGTTAATTCAGAAACGAACGCATGCATCCACTAACAGTCTGTCCTACAAGTGTGCACATGGACTAACACACACGTAAAAACGCACACTTGCGCGCGGGCGCTCGCCACACACACACACACACACACACACACACACACACACAAAAGAACAGGAACAATATATATTCCTTTTCCCCTTTTGGGGTATAGAGGAAGGGTCAGTTTAAAGCAATAACAGTAAAAGGAAAACAAACAAGCCAAAATAAAACATGAATTGCTAGTCAATGCTGATATAGACCAACAATTTACAACACTTGAGATAGTCTAATATACTTTGACAATAGAAGCATCTGTTTTCGATTAGTAGAAGACATCATTTGACAAAAAATATAGATAGATTTTGGGGAGAGAAATCTTTTTGGCAAATAACACACACACACACACACACACACACACACACACACACACACACACACACACGCACGCACGCACCACACACACACACACACACACACACACACACACACACATGTGCGCGCACACACACACTCTCATTCTGAGAGAGAGAGAGAGAGAGAGAGAGAGAGAGAGACAGACAGACAGACAGACAGACAGACAGACAGACAGACAGACAGACAGACAGACCGACTGACAGAGACACAGAGAGAGAAGCAAGCAAGCAAACAAACAAACAAACATCTTTCTTACAACCAGCAGCAGAAGAACACGCATCTTGCTTGATCCAAAAAATGCGTCCGCAAAGTCTTGGAAGTCGTCGTCAAAATGACAGAAGCTAATGCTGTGGCAACCAGCACGGATGACCTTTTGTACCCCTGACACTGGCAGTCTCCTTATCTCTTCGCCCCTGTTCTATCTGCGGGAACCATTTGCCCTGGCTACGTCCCTGACACCGGTCGCTATCAGCGAATGGCTTTTGCGTCGACATCCAGGGGCGGATCTCAGAGAACAATGATGGCAGTGATAGCAGAAAGAACGGGGACAAACCTCCGTCACCGCGTCGATCGTTTGAAAGAAAACAAAACAATAAACAGGAAATGCCTGTTAGAAAAACAAAAACAAAAACAAAACAAAACAAAGCAACCAAAAACAAACAAACAAACAGACAAAAAAAACAAAAACAAAAACAAACAAAACAAAAAAAAAACAAACAAACAAAAAAAAAAACGTGGCCTAGGCGCTCGGCTGCCCGTTTGTTTGTTTGTTTGTTTTATATTGTCGCTCATTTTATTTTCATACTGTTCATTCAGCCTCGTCCTCAACAGCACTCTTAATGATGATGATGATGATAATGATGATGATGATGATGATAATGATGATGATGATGATGATGATGATGATGATGATGATGATGATGACGACGACGATGATGATGATTCAAAGGTTTCATTCTGAAACTGCGTTGCGTTTGCTTTGCGGGCCGATCTAATACACTGTCCTTTGCACGGTCACTTTCGCCACCTTCATCCGAAGTATTTCCACCATTCTACTACTGCTGAATCGAAGGAGTGTCGTGACCAATTGTGATAAAACAGAATAATATATTCAGCAGCGATTTGGTAGCTTATTTAAAAAAAAAGAAGAAAAAAAAAGAACACCAAAACAACAACAACAATAACAGGAATGACAAGAAAATCCTTTTTGGTCAATAAGTAGATGAGTTAGCCCGTGATAGATATTCTGCAAGAATCATGACATGATTTCTTGAAATCAGAGGAAGAGTAAGTCAAGGGGTGCATTACTTTCTAATTGTACAACACAAATCGTCTGCCTTCTATCCAGGACGCACAATGTCTTCCACGGCTGATACCTAGAAACGGGTGCTTTAATCGACAGCATTATGACAGACGTTCAGAGGTCACCTAGAAACGGGTATTATGAGAGACGTTCAGAGGTCACCTAGAAACGGGTCCTTTAATCGACAGCATTATGACAGACGTTCAGAGGTCACCTAGAAACGGGTCCTTTAATCGACAGCATTATGACAGACGTTCAGAGGTCACCTAGAAACGGATGCTTTAATCGACAGCATTATGACAGACGTTCAGAGGTCTGTTCAGAGGTCTTTTGGCTGCCACTCTCTTTCAGCCAATGGCACCTTAGAAGGGGCTAAGGGACATTTTTCATTTCAAATGCATTTCAACTTGTGGCACGGTGAGAGGCATTTTGAAAGAGGTTTCCTTTCCAGGGTAAATCAACGGATGGTAACATGAGAGGTGTTTAGAAGTCTTTCTTGATTTTAAAGATAATACAGCTGAGAGAATAACGATAGCTGTCTTATAGTTTCCAACTTACACTTGAACAGATGGCTTCAAGTGTTATGAGGTTTTATTTATTTTCAAACTAAGGCAGCCAATGATATCTTGGTTAGTATGTATATGTGATGGTTTTTCATTGTGGCAATGTATTCAAATCAATGGCATTGAGAAAGGGTTTGGAGCTCGTTTTATTTTTGATGTTCTACAATCGACATCATCATAGCAGGTGTCCATTGCATTAATGAAACTTCCAGTGTACTGGAATAACAGCACCATGTCCGATATTTAGAGGTTCCCAGTTTCCAATGAGATTCAACGGACCGTGTAGATATAGGTGTGCGGAGGTGTTTCGGTTTCCGATGTGCTGCATCTTTTGAGGTAAGCACAAGTATTCAGATGTTTTCTTATCCCAATGCAACTTCCTTCAAGTCGTTACAATGTTAAATCCGTCATTGTGCTACTTTTAGCCCCTCTTTCAAAGTACAGCTGTGAACTTTGTCTATTGAAGAAATGTTGACTGCTGTACCTTTTCCATATAACTTGAAAATATAAAGGTAAAGAAAAAAGGTACCTTTTAGAGAATCCTTCAACGTTTCGTGCTGTAAGCACTTGGTCACGAAGTGAAGTGTTGAGGTTGTAGGGGAAGCTGGCAGGTTTCTTGTGACCACAGTTCAGCCAAAAAGGTAGGGGAGGGGGTGGGGAAAAGGTGAACTGTGTTAATATGGTCAACAAAAGGGGTGGGGCAAAGAGGGGGTGGGGAGAGGTGGGAGGGAGAGGACCATCTGGGTGGTGGTTTACAGAGAAAGGGGAGGGGGTGTGATGGTAAGGAAAACATGGTATAGAACACGGTATAGAACATAGGGGGGGGGGGGGGGAGCAGGAGGGGGGGGGGAGGGGGGGGGGTTGCAGCTTGAGAGAAACAAGTTTTATTCCCTGACATTGAGTCCATAAGGACTCAAAGTGCCAAGGCGCTGTATTAGCTGGCTTTCCATGAATGTGCGGTATTGGCCCTCTTTTTGTCCATTGCGCCAAAGCGCTGCCACTCTGATGGTGCGACAGGTTATGGTGTTCAGAAGTAAAGTGGTTTGCCACTGGTGTATCTTTTCCTGTCAGAATGTTGTCCCTGTGTTCTTTGAAGCGATCATTGAGTGATCTGTATGTTTCTCCTACATACATCATAGCACACAAGGTACAGGTCAGGACATAGCTTCCCCTACAACCTCAACACTTCACTTCGTGACCAAGTGCTTACAGCACGAAACGTTGAAGGATTCTCTGAAAGGTACCTTTTTTCTTTACCTTTATATTTTCAAGTTTGTCTATTGAACTAGCCGCTCAAAGAAATCAAGTTTCTTGAAGAATGGTAATGAGTTGTCAAAAGTGGGAATAGAATATTATACAGACTATTATATACGGACTATGAACATGGACCAAATGGAATATCCATGTGTCTGTGGAAAGCGTTTCGCTACCACCCGTGGCATGAAGATCCACAGAACAAAGATGGGATGTGTGAAGACTCATCTGAATGAGCAGCAGCGCACTGCATCAGCAGATAAGACGTCGGAAGACCAAGGCCAGGATTTAAACCACAGTGCCAAGGACATCCACGCTGTTGGTTCGGATGAGGAATTTGCACAGGCCCTCGATGCCAGGCGCCTGAAACTCAACCTGCCACGAGCAAACGAAACTGAAGATTGGGAGAAACTGGATGCAAAAAATCGTCCAAAGACTCGATGCACTGATAGGGAAAAGCACCCTGGAACACAAACTAGCCACATATGGGGACATTGTGTATGCCACATGTAGAGACGCCTATGGAGCAAAACTACCCAAAGAGAAAAACACCTCCAAAGAAATCCAGACGCCAAGAAAAGATGGACAAGATCAGGGTCCAAAAGAAAAACCTCAAGATGCAAATGAAGACCGCACTGCCAGCTGAAAAACAAGGCTTGGAAAAACTGTGGAAAGACCTGAAAGAAAAACACAGTGCCCTCAGCAAAGCGGAATCTGCGAGGAAGAGGAAGAGCAAAAAGAAGAAGACACAAGAGCGCTTCTTCAGAGACCCCTTCCAGTTTGCCAGAACACTGTTTGAGCAGCCAAAATCTGGGACCCTAAGTGTGGACAAAGGAGTTCTTGAGCAGCATCTGAGGAAAACATACTCTGACCCACAGAGCAAAGCACCACTCGACATTCAAGGTCTGGTGTGGCCAACCAACCCTGAGGAACAGTTCAATGGCAAGCCTCCAACGTTGGCGGAAATCAAGAAGGTGGTCGACAAAGCCAGAGCCAAATCATCACCAGGGCCAAACGGAATACCTTACCAGCTTTACAAGAAATGTCCCAAGGTGCTGGAGTGGCTCCACAGGCTGCTGCGATCGGCTTGGAGAAACCAGAAGATCAGCGGCCAGTGGATGACGGCAGATGGTGTGTACATCCCCAAAGAGCAAAACTCAAGTGACATTAGCCAGTTCAGGCCAATATCACTACTGAACGTCGAAGGGAAAATCTTCTTCTCTGTCATGGCAGCAAGGCTGACCAAGTACCTGATGGAAAACAAAGTACTTGGATGTGTCAGTCCAGAAAGGTGGCATCCCAGGCGTGGCGGGCTGTGTAGAACACGCCACAATGATCTGGGACGCAATCCAAAAAGCAAAAAACAGAAAAGAGAGACCTGGACGTAGTGTGGCTTGATCTGGCAAACGCATATGGATCTGTGCCCCATGAGATGATACAGTTGGCTCTTGAGATGTACCATGTGCCAAAAGAACATCCGCGACATGCTCAAGAAGTACTTCAATGGCTTCTCAATGCGGTTCTCTACCAAGGAGTACACAACAGACTGGATCAACTTGGAAGTGGGTATTGCAATGGGCTGTGCAATTTCCCCAATACTGTTCGTGCTGGCAATGGAACTCATCTTGAAAGCAGCAACAAACAACGCGAGACAAACAGACCTTGGCGATGGATACAAGATGCCTCCTCTCAAGGCCTTCATGGATGACACTACAGTGATTTCATCCAGAGAAGACGAGACACGTCATGTGCTGGAGAGGCTGGACGACATAGTTGCCTCATCCAGAATGAAGTTCAAGCCAAAGAAATCACGGAGTCTCTCACTGAGGAAAGGAAAAGTGGCCGGATCTGTGGTCTTCAGTGTTGCCAACCAGGCCATTCCAACAGTCACAGAAGAACCAGTCAAGAGCCTTGGAAGATGGTATGATGATACGCTGAAAGACACACAAAGAGCAAAAGAAACCAAGCAGATGGCGGAGGAAGGCTTGGAGACCATTGACCAGTGTGGGCTCCCTGGCAAATACAAGGTCTGGTGTCTGCAGTTCATGCTGATACCAAAGCTGCTATGGCCTCTGATGATATACGACATCTGCACCAGCATAGTGGAGGCAATGGAAGCCAAAATCAACAAGTTCACAAGGAAATGGCTTGGTGTCCCACCCTGTCTGACTGACATAGCGCTGTACTGTCGCCAAGCAAAGCTGAAACTACCCCTGAAATCCATCCTGGAGGAATACAAAGCAGGGAAGATCAGACTTCAAAGCATGCTGGAGGACTCAGGAGACAAGGTGGTAGAAGCAATTAAGCCCCAGCTGAAGACAGGCAGAAAATGGAAAGTTCAAGAGGCGATGGATTCTGCAAAAGAAAGTCTCAAGATCAGAGAAATAACAGGACACACACAGACCAACAGACAGGGACTGGGGGTGACCAAAACTGAATGGTGGTCAAAGGCCAAAGGAAAAGCCAAAAGAGACATGATGATTCAGGAGATGAGAAAAGAAGAAGACCAAAAAAGACTCCAAAAAGCAGTCCAGCAGAGCCAGCAAGGGCAATGGACAACGTGGGAGAATGCACTCCAAAGAAGTCTCACTTGGAATGACATTTGGCACATGGCCCCTCTCAGGATCAGCTTCATTCTCAGATCTGCATATGACCTTCTGCCCTC
>CM065736.1:2685388-2695388 GCA_033310375.1 Conus canariensis | reverse complement strand
CACCACCAATTACAACACACTCTCCAGTTTCAAACTGATGTGACTGAATCAAAATGAGAGAAAAAGAATTATTAGTAAGTCCGCCGAACAACAAAGGCAAACAAATAAAAGGACAAACCACGACGCGTTTCGACCTCTTAGGGCTTCTTCAGGCAAGATAAACAACATTGAGGACAATGAAAACAAAGAACGAGCGGTCACTTATCTTCTCAAATTCGGCGCAAGAGCGGCGTTGGATCTCTCTATTAAATTGTCACAGAATCGCTGTAGTCGACTTCGTACAACCGCACTGTGACATCACTGTGGACAGTATGATGTGTAAATCACAGCTGGTATTCAACTAAAATGTTTTACCACTTTTAATGTTGATCAAACACTTACCCATCCGATGAGCAGGCTTGTTGAATGAGTGTTGGCTTTGTGTAGGGTTCTTGGTTAGCTTTTGTTATTGTTATCATTATCATCAGAATAATAACCACCATCCCCTGTCCATACTGTGATAGGTCTTTCCGGGCGCAGATCGGCCTGACCAGCCATCTACGCACTCACTCCCGATCCCAGGATGACTAGATGGTCTTCGTCGTCTCGACGGACAAACAACAAAATCATCGTCATAATTATCACTATTACTATCATTGTTATTATCATCATTATGATTATTGTTATTATCATTGTTGTTGTTGTTAAGGGTACGTCTATGACGCCTATCCTCGGTAAGAAACCAAGCTCTAAGCGCTTTACAATCCACGCTCTCGTTTCCACAACGGGCTGCCTACCTGGGTAGAGCCGACTGAAGATCTGCCTGCTAGGCGCATCATTCTGTAGTTTCCAGTGTCATTCAGTTGAATATCAAGTCCCTCGATTTTCTGTTCATTCTTTCATTCTTTCGGTGCCTGCAGTGTGTATATGTGTCATCCATACCAATGGCCCAAATCGGCCTTCTCTTTCGAAAAGTTGGTGATACGATTTTAAGTGTGTGTAGGGTGTTATGCATGGCTTCACACACGGAACGTCGGTTTGTAGTTCTCATTCGAAGGTCGATTTGAAAAATGAAGTCAGAACGAATGTTAACACAGAGGGAAAAAAAAAACACACACAAAAAAACCCTCAACCGAAACGGATTGGTGGAGATTCGTACCCGCTACCTCAGGATCGCCAGGGTCACGAGTCCGGCGCTTTACCTACTGAGCTATTCTGCCCCCACCCCACCCCACCCCGATCCCCCCCCTTTAGACCCTCCTTGCTTACGTTTCGTCCGGACTTCGGAAATGTTTTTCCCCAGACAGTGACATGCTTTGTTGTCAGGCGAGAAATACGCTGAAGAATGATGGGTGGGGGTTTGCCGCCACACTTCCCTTACTGCGATGGGCAGTCTCTACGTCTTTGTCGCGCCCCCACCCCGCCCCCTCCCCCGATTCCCCCCCCCCCCCAACCTGCCCCCACCCACCATGATTTTCTGAATGAAGATTTTAAAGCACGTGCGAGCACAGGTCTATATTATTTCCACCTCTGTTGTGGTTCTGGAATATCGTGTACCCGGGACGTTCCATCTACAGCCATGTTGTTCTGGTGGGTCAGGGTTGAACGAAGGGTGGTCCACACCTTTCTGTCTTGTTCAACCCATTTGCATATTGTCTTATTATCCCCCTTTAATGTTCTCACCTCTTGTTACAGGCTGTCTCTGTTCATTTTTGAGGTTAAACATGCTGCTGTGAAAGACGTCGACTGTTCTTAAGAGAGTGTCATTAACATTCTTTATGTTCTTAAGAGAGTGTCATTAACATTCGTTATGTTCTTAAGAAGTGTCATTAACATTCTTTATGTTCCCATTTATCTTGGCAATGTCCTCTTCCGTGGCCTAATGCGTTAATGTTCTGTTTACTTTCTGTTCATTTTCACTAATACGGTCGAGGACATGTCTAGTGACATCTTCACATCTCTCTCTCTCTCTCTCTCTCTCTCCTCCTCCTCTCTCTCTCTCTCTCTCTCTCTCTCTCTCTCTCCCTCCCTCCCTCCCCCCCTTTTCTCTCTCTCTCTTGAAGTTCATTTTCTTTTGTGCTGTCCTATATTAAATAATTTCCGAAAAGATGATATACCTCTGCACTTTGATAAGCATCCCAGCCACCTCCGATTGACTCTACACTTGGCATGCAACAATGAAGATACTGTTAGAATCGTATCCATATTCTTATACAAAACGCTTAAATTACAATCTGCTGCTACTTCTTAAGATCCTGATATATGTGTGTGCATATATGACTGTGTGTGTATAGTTTCTAAGAAAATGTTGCAATGTTCAATAATTGAAAAGGGTACCCTTCATACGGGGCAATGATCTTTTCATGAATCAATGATCCGAATCCGAATCCCTCATCTTGTTTCTTGTTCACTAGTTATACAGATACTGGCGTCGTGTCATCACTTGAAGTCCATGAAGATTTGCTTTCGGGGTGTTTCTGTTGAAAATATCTAATGCCACACGTTTTGCATATTCTTGGTTCAAACTCGGAACATTAGACATAAAAACAGCCCCACACTATTGAGTGAAGTGAATGTAACTCATGAACCAGTGAGTGGTGACGGGAGGATACTTAACCTGCTTTGGCTTACCACAGCACACCGATGGCAGTATGGGTGTACCGCCATGGCCATGCCACATGAGTTGTGCTTCTTGAGTTTCATCGTCTTAAAACAGAACAAAGTCAAAACATCAAATTTACAGCCCTGTCATGGAGTGTCAGACCGAAATGGAAATCTGTAGCATCATCTTCATCATCCTTATTCTTATCGTTCAGCATTGAAGAAAAAGTTTCAAGTTCTGTGGCCCTTCATGCCCTGCTCTCATAGTGACCCTAGTTTCGATGTCCTCTCCACGTAAGAAAATGAGGCAAGGGTTTCTTTATGTTTGATACACAAAAAAGTGGATGAACGATCACTGTCTTGATCTCCATCGTGTGCACTGTGTGAGAGAACAATGCTGTCTGCAGGCGCTGGTGCTGTGATAAGGAAGATCGGGGAATAAACACAGCCAGCTAGCCCACTGACTCTGATAGTATAAAAAAAATATCATCTAAAGGGTTAGCAAAAGATGATAAAAATCACAATCATTTTTTTCTGTCCCATTTTCTGTGCCACCTCAGTGGCATTGCACCCATGCCGCTCACTCCGGGACCCGTCCACAGCCACGGCCTGGCCCGGCCCGCTCCACAGGGATCAGTCAATGTCAAGTCGTCAAGAAGCAACTCACCGGAGGAGACACTGCACTGCTGCCAAGCTACTTCGGTGGTGTTCAGTAGTGCTCTTTTTGTTCCAACAGATACAAGACACCACCTACCACGCCTTCTACTGACGACGATAATTGCTTAGTAGCGGAGCTGGCGTGAGTGAGCTCTCCCTCCGAAGGGCACCACCACGTCCGTCCATCGACAGCCCCCATGAACATGCCAATACCGGTGAAGTCATTGGTGTGACCCCGGCGGAATCGAACTAAGGCCATAGACGTGGAGAGGACATCGAAACTAGGGTCACTATGAGAGCAGGGCATGAAGGGCCACAGAACTTGAGATTTTTTTTTCAATGCTGAACGATAAGAATGAGGATGATGAAGATGATGCTACGGATTTCCGTTTCGGTCTGAGACTGCATAACAGGGCTGTACTCTACGCTGACTTTCATGATATATTCCAGTGTCAACCAGGCCCGAGAGACACAAACACCTGCAGTGTTGGTCAGGAAATTTGAGCATCACTCTCAGAGACGCATCCATTTAGTAGATGAAACTCGGCTGTGGGGTCCCAGTCTTCCGAACTCAACTCTGGGTAGGAGCCGGTTGGGGCAAAAAAAATCTCACATGACTGTGATGGGAATTGAACCCACAACCTCCAGCCGGGAGTTCTGGACGCTCACCACTTCGCCATGGCGGCTAGTAAATGACAATGAAATGTGTCAGCCACAGTGATGATACTGACCGTTATTGACCTTGAACTACAGACGTCTCTGGCATATGGTAACCTAAAACAGATACCCCCTCCCCCTTCTTCCCTCACCCCTAAACCCTCCTGTCTCCTCTTTCCCCAAATCAGAAGAATGATGGCACTGAGATATTGCCAAAGCAAAATGGTGTGACTGGGCATAGAGATCACTGGTGTGAATACTGGCACTGAGAGATTGCCAAAGCAAAATGGTGTTACTTGGCACAGAGAATGAGGTCACTGGTGTGAGTATTGGCACTGGTGGGGCACAGATCATGAGGCAGGGGGAAAAGTTCACGTGCTATGCCCTTCACTTAGCATTACGAATTGTGTTCTTTGCACGTATGTATGTACGTACGTATGTACGTATGTACGTAGTATGTATGTATGTATGTTGTATGTATGTATGTATGTATGTATGTATATGTATATGTATATGATGTATGTATGTATGTATGTATGTATGTATGTATGTATGTCAAGTCGTCAAGAGGCAACACTCCGGAGGAGACACTGCACTGCTGCCAAGCATATGTGTGTATGTGTATGCATCTACCTACTCATCTATCTGTCTGTTTATATGTCTGTCTATCTGTCTGTCTGTCTATCTATCTAGCTATTCGTCCGTCTGTCTGTGTGTCTGTGTGTCTATCTCTCTATCTATCTAAAAGGGAGAAACAGAAGGGCGGTGAGGATGGGAGTAGAATGCCGGTGGAGGTGATATGAAGGAACTAATCTAAAAAAAAAAAAAAAAGAAGAAAATGAAATATAGTGATGGACAATGTACATTCTGTTAAGAGCACTCTTTGATGTGCGTGTGTGTGTGTGTGTGTGTGTGTGTGTGTGTGTGTGTGTGTGTGTGTGTGTGTGTGTGTGTGTGTGTGTGTGTGTGTGTGCTTGATGCACGTTCGTCAGACGTCCTCTGGCAAAGCGTGTCAAAGTGCCAGAGGGATTAGTAGTATTGTTCCTCTCCACACGCTACACTGTCACATGGCCATTTTGCTAGATGCATAGATTAATGCATATTTAGATATTTGTATCAATGACGGGGATAAGTCCGATTAATTCATACTCATATGATTGCTCAGCTTCAATATTGCCATTAATATAATTACTGGTAGCTGGATACGGTTCAAAGACTAAGTGCAAGACTTGCCATGAAGTGAGGCTTGATTTAGCACTAATGTTCTACGCTTCTCATTTTACTTTTGTTTACTAGTATTACACTTAAATGTCTACGCATTGGAGAGAGAGGAGAGAGAGAGAGAGAGAGAGAGAGAGAGAGAGAGAGAGAGAGAGAGAGAGAGGAGGGGGGGGGGGTTGTCTCCCCAAAAGATGTATGTTTGTAGAGTCGTCTCCCTAATTGATGTCGTTCGTCAGACGTCCTCTGGCAAAGCGTGTCAAAGTGCCAGAGGGATTAGTAGTATTGTTCCTCTCCACACGCTACACTGTCACACCTCGCCCTTAGAAACTGCAAGTCTTGGTATAGTCGGTTTCCTTGCTGCTCATTTTCCATTTCCCATGTCCTTTCTTACTATGCGGATCAGCATGTTCTGTCCTGTCAGAGGTACAATCCACGTTCAACAATTCAGCCCCCATTCTGCCCTCTGTCTCTCTTTGCCACTATGGAGGCAGTGAATTTCAAGTCTGTGTCAGCTCAAACCGAAGTTTGTTTACGTTTTTGAGGTTGGATGCCAAGTACAGCCCTAAAAGATTACTAATGGTTAAATCAAAGAAGAAGAAGAAGAAGAAGAAGAAGAAGAAGAAGAAGAGAAGAAGAAGAAGAAAATAACAAGGGCAACCAGAGAAAGAGTGAACTCAGTATTTCTCACAAAGGGAGTGGTGGGGGTTTTGCCAACTATGCATGTCGAAACAGCTTGCTTCATTTCAAAACAGTCTACCACTATGGCAGACACGTGTACAGTGACACTTCTACCTGCCTTGAAAATATTCATATTATCCGAATGCCTTCTCACTTCTTTTCTGTTAAGCCGCAAAGAAAGAAAAATCCCTCAGAGAATTTTGAGTAGCATACACCTGTTGATGGTAGGGGCTTGGTCAGCTGTCTGCTCTGGTGTCTGGCTTGATCGGGGTGCATACACTTGTTGATGGTAGGGGTTTGGTCAGCTGTCTGCTCTGGTGTCTGGCTTGATCGGGGTGCATACACCTGTTGATGGTAGGGGTTTGGTCAGCTGTCTGCTCTGGTGTCTGGCTTGATCGGGGTGCATACACCTGTTGATGGTAGGGGCTTGGTCAGCTGTCTGCTCTGGTGTCTGGCTTGATCGGGGTGCATACACCTGTTGATGGTAGGGGTTTGGTCAGCTGTCTGCTCTGGTGTCTGGCTTGATCGGGGGGTTGATGATTCACTCCCTGGCGAAGCAGGTCTGGAGAAGGGCCGAGAGGGGGAGAGATGTGGGGCTGATTTTCAGGGACAGTTTGTGTCTGTCGGTGTGGTGCCCTTACTGTCAAACAAATGATCCTTTTCAGGGCTACATTTCGCTGCTCAGTACATTTCGAACCAGCTAGACCATGACACCCTGTCTGGTCTATTTCTCACCTGACTTCAACCTGAAGCTTCAGCAACGACCTTCTGTACGACAGGAGACCACAAATCACGGTCTGGAGTTGCTGTGATACCATGGGCATGGAAGCAGGGATTACTGGATAGAGTTGATGACAGGGAGTGCACAGCAGGTCTTTCAGGATGGGAGAATCATCCAGGAATCATCAGGAAGAGTGGCATGAACCCATCCAGGAATCATCAGAAAGTGTGTCATGAGAACCATCCAGGAATCATCAGAAAGTGTGTCATGAGACCCATCCAGGAATCATCAGAAAGTGTGTCATGAGAACCATCCAGGAATCGTCAGAAAGTGTGTCATGAGAACTATCCAGGAATCATCAGAAAGTGTGTCATGAGAACCATCCGGAATCATCAGAAAGTGTGTCATGAGAACCATCCAGGAATCATCAGAAAGTGTGTCATGAGAACCATCCAGGAATCATCAGAAAGTGTGTCATGAGAACCATCCAGGAATCATCAGAAAGTGTGTCATGAGAACCATCCAGGAATCATCAGAAAGTGTGTCATGAGAACCATCCAGAAATCATCAGAAAGTGTGTCATGAGAACCATCCCGGAATCATCAGAAAGTGTGTCATGAGAACCATCCAGAAATCATCAGAAAGTGTGTCATGAGAACCATCCAGGAATCATCAGAAAGTGTATCATGAGAACCATCCAGGAATCATCAGGAAGAGTGGAACGAGAACCATCCAGGAATCATCAGGAAGAGTGGCACGAGAACCATCCAGGAATCATCAGGACGAGTGGCATCAGACCGGTCATTGCTCTCCACTCTGGTCTATCAAAACAAATGATACAGATTGAACTCCTGTTCCATACGAAAGCAGAATGGAGCAAACTCAGATCTAGAAGACTGAGAAGTATGTCAGTCTAGAGAGCAGTATGAGGGAATTTGCTGACTTCCAGGCCAAAGTCGTCGCCACAGAGGATGGAACACGGGGACTGTAGGCTCCTCAGCCTGTGATCTCATGAAACAGATCAGGATTTCTGGTGAGAAGAGAACTCCAAAGGCTGTGGCACAGGCAGCTGAAAAAAGCTCTAAATTGATCTGGTCGATAAGAAACAAAAGTGAATTTCATGAGGCTTAAATATTCCTGGATCCGGTCCATAAGGAACAAAAGTGAACTTGATAAGACTTAGATATTCACAGCTCAGAACACGTGTCTAGAGGCAATGTGGGTAAGACACCCGTCTAAAAAGGCACGCCTTGAGACGACCACCCATCCAGAAGTTGCGGGTTCGAATTCCGGCAGCGCAAGGGGAAAAATCTGGCGACAGAAATGTATCTGGGGGGTCATGACCTGGACGTGACCTCGCCCCATAGAGTGTAAGGAGTTCAGAGCGGGAAAACTTGTCCGAGAGGTTTCTTCTCTAAAGACCGTTCGAAGTTCCAGCTTTCCGTTGAGTTTTGATTGAAGACTCCTGGTGGAACATAGGACGACAACGGCAGACCTCCATTCGGTTCGATTCTGCGGGATTCTATTCGGGTTTGTCCAGACTATCCCAATTCCTTCTTCTCAGGATCACCACAATGTCTTCTAGGGAATGACCAACTGGGCACCTGTCCTGGGGATCTCAGCCTGACGTGTGATGTGGCCGGCAGCTTTTCCTAGCGTGTGGCCAGTGTCTCCACTCCCCTCTGGCTGTCTGCAGGGCGATGGCCTCTTGCTGTGTTCTCTACATGAGCTCTTTGTCGGAGACTGTGTCTGGATGCCTGATTTTCTGGAATCTTCTCAGACATACTGATCTGTTCATTTACCGACATGACATGTAGAGGCCTGTCTGCTAGGTTTCTTGTAACTCCAAAGGTGTTGGGGGTCCCTTTTCTCTTCAGTTCTTGGGACCTGTCGTCCATTCCTCTTTCTAACAGAGTGGTGTGAACTCAGCTGTCTGTACTGGAGGATAGGGGATAGGCAGACTGGCAACGGGTGTACTGGGCTGTCTTTGTGGACCAATCATGAAAAAAAAAAAGTTTACCTATCACACGAACCACGTATCATGACATGATTTTAACATTCACGTAAAAGAGACAAAAAACCAACCAAACAAACAACACACACACACACACACACACACACACACACACACACACACACACACCACACACCACGCACGCACGCACGCACGCACGCACGCACGCACGCACGCACGCACACACACACACACACACACACACACACACACACAAAACATGTGGACGAATTTTCAACTGTCTACTTTCTGATTCAGATTTTTTCTGAGGGGCCAACAGCCTTTGTGTGGGCAGATAAGGGAGAAATTGTCAGGCTCCACGCCTGCCATTAGCTCTGCACCAAATCCGCCCCTGGATTCTAAGGTTATGGGCTCCGCTTAGATCGGTCCTGTACTGTGCACCTCGCTCAGTCCTCAATGGTTATGAAGTCTGCAGAATGTGCAAGTTTTGGAGTTTGACGGGTTCTGGATTTGATTGGCTATAAGGTTAACGGGTTGTAGGCTTGACGGGCTATGGGCTACGGCTGTTAAAGGGTTTCAAGGGCATTTGGGTTTGACGGGCTGTCTGGATTGAAGGGCTATAAGGTTTGACGGGCTTGTAGGCTTGACGGGCTATGGGCTTGACGGGCTGTAAGGTTGACGGGCTATGGGCTTGACGGGCTGTAAGGTAAACGGGCTATGGGTTTGACGGGCTGTAAGGTTGACGGAGTCTGGGTTTGACGGGCTGTAAGGTTGACGGGCTATGGGCTTGACGGGCTGTAAGGTAAACGGGCGATGGTTTGACGGGCTGTAAGGTTGACGGGCTATGGGCTTGACAGGCTGTACGGTAAACGGGCGATGGGTTTGACGGGCTGTAAGATTGACGGGCAATGGGCTTGACGGGCTGCAAGGTAAACGGGCTATGGGTTTGACGGGCTGTAAGGTTGACGGAGTCTGGGTTTGATGGGCTGTAAGGTTGACGGGCTATGGGCTTGACGGGCTGTAAGGTTGACGGGCTATGGGCTTGACGGGCTGTAAGGTAAACGGGCTATGGGTTTGACGGGCTGTAAGATTGACGGAGTCTGGGTTTGATGGGCTGTAAGGTTGACGGGCTATGGGTTTGACGGGCTATAGGTTTGACAGGCTATAAGGTTGACGGGCTATGGGCTTGACGGGCTTAGGGTTTGACGGGCTATGGGCTTGACGGGCTTAGGGTTTGACGGGCTTTAAGGTTGACGGACCATGGGTTTGACGGGCTATGGATTTGACGGGCTATGGATTTGACGGACTGTAATTTGACAGGCTATGGAGTTGACGGGCTGTAAGCTTGACGGGCTATGAAATTGGGCTATAAGGATGACGGGCTATGGATTTGACGGGCTGTAAGGTTAACGGGCTATAAGGTTGACGGGCTGTGAATTTGGGCTATAAGGTTGACGGGCTATGGAGTTGACAGGCTGTAAGGTTGACGGGCTATGAGTTTGACGGGCTAT
>CM065736.1:2672888-2680388 GCA_033310375.1 Conus canariensis | reverse complement strand
CACACACACACACACACAACACACACACACACACACACACACACACACACACACACACACACATCGCGTGCAAATCTGGGAATGAATGATTTGGGGTGTTGAATCTCCCTCAGGCGACGTTTAAGATGAACGAGATTAGACCACACTACCTCGTTCTGTTTTTATTCGCGTTTATTGGTTTGTGTGTCAGTCTGTCAGTAAAATCACACACACACACACACACACACACACACACACACACACACACACACACACACACACACACACACACACACACCAAACTATTAAACCTACCATGACAAAACTCTGTGGAAAGATGTGGCCCCTTGACCAAGCCATACAACGACTTGTTTTATATGTGTCTGATAGTCTGTCCATTTTGCTTGCGTGACAACTATTGCACCAGACAGTGTATACCTTTCGTGGGATGATAAAGCACTCCCTACCTTAACTTAGCTTACTCTTACTCTTAATTTTATCTTAGTCTTGTCTTGTCTTTGTCTTGTCTTGTCTTGTCTTCTTGTCTTATCTTATCTGATCCGATCCGACCTGATCTGATCTGATCCTTAAGATCATCTTATCTCATCTTATTCCGATCTTATCTTATGCCCTCGTTTATTCTCTTCTCTTTTCTTACTTTGGGTATCAATCTGGATCATAGATGAATCCGAGGATTGTGTTTTTTCCCCCTCACTTTAACATGACAAAGCACGACATTTTACGAGAAGAAAAACAATCCAGAAATAATGCTGCACTAATAATCTTCATGTCAAAAAAGTCAAGTTTGTTAGTGACTGGACGTACTGATACGTCCGAACTTGTGACAGATTTCATGTGGATCCTTATTACAAGCCGGGTCCAGTGGGCGTGACTTATGGCGTGGGTCCAGTGGGCGTGACTTATGGCATGGGTCCAGTGGGCGTGACTTATGGCGTGGGTCCAGTGGGCGTGACTTATGGCGTGGGTCCAGTGGGCGTGACTTATGGCGTGGCTGTTCGACCCTGTTGGAGGTCTGCGATCCCCTCGAACGTTTCTACTCTGAATTACCGTTGCAGGTGGCGGGTGGTAGTGATGGCAGCACTGTGGGTGATGCAGGCTGGGAGTTCCAGACAGGCCTTCATGTGTGAGGAGATTCAGCATCCCGGTAGGTGTGAAGGGCATTGATCTCTCTCTCTCTCTCTCTCTCTCTCTCTCTCTATATATATATATTATGTGTGTGTGTGTGTGTGTGTGTGTGTGTGTGTGTGTGTGTGTGCGCTCTCTCTCTCTCTCTCTCTCTCTCTCTCTCTCTCTCATTAGTTGCAAGAAGGATGTTTATATATATATATATATATATATATATATATATATATATATATAGGTGTGTTTATCCTACATTCTATGAGTTCGCTAATTTCAGTTGTTTTCAAATTTCTGGGCCTTTGAATGTTCAGGGTTTATGTCTTATTGATAGCAAGCGTCTACACAATTTTAACAAGAATAAGACTTCAGACGGAGACAGCTTCATTGGTTGGGGAATGATGGATAATTAACGTTGCACATAGAGAAAACAGCCTGATAGACAGCTGAATGAGCATACGGACGTTAAGAGGACAAATAGAAAGATACGTAAAAAGATCCACCCAAAGTGCGGGTGGGAACCAGAGAAGAACTGTCCTCAACTACCGAACAAACCAGTGGGAGCAATCCTGAACCTCCATTGAAAGCCTGTACTGTGTTCACGTAGAGTGAAGGCACGCACAGGGCATTCCATTAAGATATCAAGGGACATAATCGCTTTCTGGCAAATGCCATTGTGTAATGACCTCTACATGCGACACGACAGAATCTCCACAGGAGCGTTGCTATGGGTGTGCCTGGCCATATTTCATGATTGCAGAGCCAACCGGCAATTAATGCCACCATCAAGCAACAGCCGCAAGCATGCCGCAGCCTCACTCGTTGCTGTTTCGCTGACAAGTGAGGACAGTACGACTCCAGACATGGCTAAGCTTTCGCAATGAGGTCTTACGCGCCCTCTGAAGAGAATCCGGGGTTACAGTCTCTCAGGACTTCCCCTGCGGTCAGTGGGTCTTTCGTCACTGTCAATGGTCCTTTTCCCACAGTCGGCATTAAGGCAGACAAGAAAAAGTTACACTCGAAGGTACAAACGGGACCCAGAGAAGTACTGTCCTCAACTGTCGAACAAACTAGCTGGGAGCAATACTGCCCAACCTTGGATGCCTGTGCTAAGTTCACATGGTGGTGATCAAAGCGATCGAAATGCGTCGCTTTTGCAGTTTCACTTGGTGTTCAAAGAGTAAAATGACAGCTGGTTACTGTGCCAAGAGCGAGGTAGGTAGCTCATCAGTGGTCCAAGAGCGACCACTGTTAGCAATTTTGAACAGAACGAGGCAGCATTCGGTTGTTTGACGAGAGTGAGGCAGCATGCAAATAGTTTCTGTGACCAGAACGAGGCAGCAAATAGTTGCTGCTACCAGAACGAGGCAGCAAATAGTTTCTGTGACCAGAACGAGGCAACAGCTAGTTGCTATGACCAGAACGAGGCAGCAGTTAGTTGCTATGACCAGAACGAGGCAACAGTTAGTTGCTATGACCAGAACGAGGCAACAGTTAGTTGCTATGACCAGAACGACGCAGCAGTTAGTTGCTATGACCAGAACGAGGCAACAGTTAGTTGCTATGACCAGAACGAGGCAGCAGTTAGCTTCTGTGACCAGAACGAGGCAGCAGTTAGTTGCTGTGACCAGAACAAAGCAGCAGTTAGTTGCTATGACCAGAACGAGGCAACAGTTAGTTGCTATGACCAGAACGAGGCAACAGTTAGTTGCTATGACCAGAACGAGGCAGCAGTTAGCTTCTGTGACCAGAACGAGGCAACAGTTAGTTGCTATGACCAGAACGAGGCAGCAGTTAGCTTCTGTGACCAGAACGAGGCAGTAGTTAGTTGCTATGACCAGAACGAGGCAACAGTTAGTTGCTATGACCAGAACGAGGCAGCAGTTAGTTGCTGTGACCAGAACGAGGCAGCAGTTAGTTGCTATGACCAGAACGAGGCAACAGTTAGTTGCTATGACCAGAACGACGCAGCAGTTAGTTGCTATGACCAGAACGAGGCAACAGTTAGTTGCTATGACCAGAACGAGGCAACAGTTAGTTGCTATGACCAGAACGAGGCAACAGTTAGTTGCTATGACCAGAACGAGGCTGTAGTTAGAATTGCTGTGACCAGAACGAGGCTGTAGTTAGAATTGCTGTGACCAGAACGATGCTGTAGTTAGAATTGCTGTGACCAGAACGAGGCTGTAGTTAGAATTGCTGTGACCAGAACGAGGCAGTAGCTTGTTGGTGTGGGGTTAGGCGTGCGTTGAGGAGGAAGTGGTCTTCCATTGCTACTGACTCTCAGCAGACACTCAAACCGTTGAGTTGATTTACGTCCTGAGGACTCTAACACCTGGCTCAAACCTAACGTGTTGTTTGGAGTAGGGGGGAGGTAGAGTGGGGTGGGGGTGGGGGGTTACGTTATATTCCCCCCTTATATTTGTCGTTTGTCACTAATTTATTACATGGCTCAGCCGGCCTGTCTGTGGTCTGTTTGGGATATGATGATCTGAATTTGATATGACAATGGAATGGCTGCATGTGACGTCTTACATCTTGTTTCGTATTGTTGTTGTTGTTGTTGTTGTTGTTGTTGCTGTTGTTGTTGTTGTTGCTGGTGTTGTTGTTGATGATGATGATGATTATGATGATCATGATGATGATGAAGATGATCATGATGATGATGGTGATCATGATGATGATGATGAAGATGATGATGGTGATGATGATGATAATGATTTCATTATTATCATAATCATATTTATACTACAACTGCTACTACTACTACTACTACTACTACTACTACTGCTGCTACTATTACTACCACTACTACTACTACTTATTATCATTATTATTATATTATTATTAATATCATCATCATCATCATCATCATCAATATCATCATTATTATCATCCTCCTCCTCCCCCTCCTCCTTCTCCTCCTCATTATTGTTGTTATCATTATTGTTATTATTACTGTTATTGTTATTATCATTATTATTACTATTATTATTTTTACTTCTACGTCTACTATTAATATTATTATCATTATCATTATTATAACAATTATCATAATGATTAGTATTATCATTGTTGTTGTTATTACTACTGATATTATCATCATCATCTTCATTATCATAGTATTAGGATGATGATGATGATGATGATGATGATGATGATGAGTGTTGTTGTTGTTGTTGTTGTTGTTGTTGTTGTTGTTGTTGATGATGATGATGATGATGGTGATGATGATGATGATGATGATGATGATGATATTAATTATCATTATGTTGTTGTTGTTGTTGTTGATGATGATGATATTGATTATCATTACTAGTATTAGTAGTATTAGTATCATTAGTATTGTATCAATATTATTGTTGTTTTCGTTGTTGTAGTTGTTGTTGTCGTTGTTATTACTATCATTACTATTATTTTTTTGCTTATTTCTATCATCATCATCATCATCATCATCTTCATCATCATCATTATTTTTATTATTATTATTATTATCATTATTATTATTATCATCAGCAACATCATTACCATTATTATTATCATCATTATTGTTGTTGTTATTATTATCAGTATCATTATCAGTATCATTAATACTTTATCATTATCGTTATTGTTATTCTCATGTGATTATGCTATTATTATGATAACGATGATGATGATGATGATGATGATGATGATGATGATTGTTATTATATTTCATTATGATTATTATTGTTCTCATTTTAAAGCGGATTGTCTCCCCTTCAACGCCAGTTCCATTTCGTGGTTTAAGTCGTTCACCCAAGATCAAATGTTGTAGCCAGGTCGTAAAGTGAAGTGACTGTCTGTACATCCTTCTTTTCACTGTCTGAAATGTTCTTTACTTACTGGAAGAAGACCCAGCTGGTCGAAACGCGTTGTGCGCGTTTTGTAATTAGTTTATTTGTTTGGTCCTTCGTTTAGTGGAGGCAATAACCCTGTTTTTGTTCGTTTTCTTGTGATTTTCTGTTATTGTTTTTGTGTGTGTGTGTGTGTGTGTGTGTGTGTGTGTGTGTGTGTGTGTGTTTATTTATGTTATATCTTTATTTAAATTTAGATGTAGTAACCATAAATTGCAAATTGAAATTGGAAGACACCATAATGTTCCAAGAGAACTGCGTATTTGTCGTAACTGTGAAATGGGTGAAATTGGAGATGAATTTCATTGCATCATGGAATGTCCAAAATATAATGAACTTCGTGAAAAATTCATCCCTAAAAAATATCTAAAACCAAAGTCTGTTTTCAACTTTTGTAATTTATTTAAAAAAGGAAGACGCATTTGTTTGAATATTAGTAAGTTTCTAAAAAATGGGAAGATTGTTTAATGAGATCATTACAGTTCACCAGAATTCAACATTTCGCAACTATGTTCACACATTGTTCTGAGTGAGTTTCGTATTTCTCTTTGTTACATTTGTATCCTCCATGCCCCAACAGGGGTCAAAGGATTAAATTTGAATTGAATTGAATTGAATTGTGTGTGTGTGTGTGTGTGTGTGTGTGTGTGTGTGTGTGTGTGTGTGTGTGTGTGTGTGTGTTGAACTTCCTGTCTTGTTAACTTGTCAACGAGTCGGGGGCTAGTAGGATTAGTCGCGTCCCCGCCTCCCCCCCCCCCCTCCCTCCCCTCCCGCCCCCTCCCTCCCCTCCCCCACCCCCTTCCCTTTCATCTCTTCCTGGGAGGAGGACACGCCGCCATAGGTCCCTGAAAGCGGCTCCTAGAGAAAACCTACAACTGTGCAGAAAGACTTCCCTCAGTAAAGGGACCCTCAGTACAACTGCCTGTTACTGCGACCAGAATACCATCGTCGGATAGACTAGTCTCCATCGTAATTTGTTCTGCTGGCGTCGAATGCCGACAGCTGGCCACCAGACTAACATGGCGAAACTTCTGTTTAGGAGTCACTTGTATGGACCGACTGACAGCGAAAAGAAAGTTCAGCAGGGGGCTTAGTAGGTGGTGTCCTGGGTATGTTGGATCAGAACAGGTACCACTGAACACCACCGAAGTGACTCGGCAGCAGTGCAGTGTCTCATCCGGTGGGTTGTTTCTTGACGACCTGACATTGACTGTTCCCTGTGGATTGCCGGTGCCGGGGCTGCAGCAATAGACGGGGTGTCGGAATGAGCGGCGTGGGTTCACAGCCACTGAGGTGGCGGGAAAGATGGGACAGCAAAACAAACAAACAAACAAAAACCCCGTTCATTTCGTCACCATAGCACTTAAGGCGAAACAGAACAGCAAAGAGTGGTTTCCGCCTGACAGCGATGTGTTGTCTGTATAACTGACTTACGAGTCATTCTGCACTTGTTTGTTTACGGGTCATGAAGAGCTATGAAACGTTTCATCTCTGTTTTCTGTATTTCTCTTTACACCCAGTCCTATCTTTTAAAAGGTGAACATGTTCCGTGGTGCATTCCCTGTCATGTACCACGTGCAGTGAAACATATTCTGTTAGAGTCTTGGGACTTGCATGATGTGAGACATAAGCATTTCACAGCAAGACTCCATGAAAACCTTGCTCAGAGATGTCCCATCCAGTGTGATCTTTGAGTTTCTGAAAGAGATCAACATTTAAAAAAAATCTGAATTAACATTTTATAGAAGACAGATTAAAAAAAAAATTCCGGTGTCTTTTTAGAAAGTGTATTTCAAAAGGTTGTGTGAATTAGGGTTTTTTTGTTTTTTTTTTAAGACTTGTGAGTTGACTTCAATGCGGTGACAGCCCTGATATGGCCCTTTGCGGTCGGCTGGGCTATAATCAACATTACCTTACCATTACGTTTTGCTCAAGATCTGCTGCCTGTACAGTTTCTCCAGAAAGCAAGACTTTACAAGAATGTTATTTCATCCTCCCAGCTGGATACGTTCCACGCCTATATCAAAGGATGAATACCTGTTGTATGTTGTAGTCTACAGAGAACCTCTGACCCAATGTACAGGATTTCTCCCCTCAGCTCATCCCTGCTCTGTTCTGTGCTGTTCTCAGTCCTGTAGACACAACTAAGACATGGAGACATTATGAGGACGACTCGTAAGTCAGATGACAAATGGAAATTATTCCAGGAATGTGTTAGAGCGGGTAATTGTTATTGTCTTCAGTGCTGTCTGAAGGGCAGATGGGGGTTGTTCACGTTTCCGGAATCCCCCCCCCCCAACTCCCCGTTCCCAACTTCCCCTTCCATGTCTGGGTATTTGTATGTCTCTCTTTGTGTCACACACACACACACACACACACACACACACACACACACACACACACACACACACAAAATGAGGCGCCACGTGACCTTGAAGAACAAAGCAAGGTCAAGGAAACTTTGTGTGACAACAAAGATGCTTCACAGTGTTTCATTTTAAAT
>CM065736.1:2652888-2665388 GCA_033310375.1 Conus canariensis | reverse complement strand
TTGAACCATTGAAGGGCTGTTCCTGTAACGCCGAAATAGTGCTGCAGACGTTGCACAAGAATGGAGTGATCAATTGTGTCGAAAGCAGCGGATAGATCGAGTAGAGCAAGGATAGAGACCTTTTGTTCCTCGGCAGCGACAAGGAGATCATTTACAACGCGAAGAAGAGCAGTTTCGGTACTGTGACCAGCACGATAGGCAGACTGAAAGGGATTTTGAAGACAGTTAATCTCGAGATGGGATAGGAGCTGTGAGAGAACAACTCTCTCTATGAGTTTGGAAACAAAGGGAAGATTTGAGACTGGACGGTAGTTTTTCAGCTGATTTGGGTCCATACCAGCCCTTTTCAGTAGAGGCCTGACAAGAGCGAGCTTGTGTTCCTTTGGAAACTCACCAGACTGAACAGACTCATTGACAAGGCGGGTAAGAACGGGAATGAAGAGATCCGAGTTCTCAAACAGAAGTGATGTGGGTATCGGATCCCGTTCACAAGTTTTGTGGGGCATGTCTTTCAGGATCTTACTCACTGTGTCTTCAGACACTGGTGAAAAGAAAGCAAGGGGTGTTTCAACATCAGGACAGGTTGTGGGAACATGAGAAGTCTGCATGCTGTCAATGTTCTGTCTGATTAATTGGATTTTGCTGTTGAAAAAGTCGCTGAACGATTGGGCAAGTTCGGTATGAGGAATGTTGCTAGGGAGGGGGGACGTGTTGATCTTTCCCAGCAGAGAGTTAGTTATCGCAAACAGTTCTTTACAAGTCTGACTTTCATTAATTTTGGAAGAATAGAAATCTTGTTTTGCTTCAAGAAGTAAACAGTTTACCTCATCCTTCTTATGTGTGAAAATCTGCTTGTGTACTGTGAGACCAGTCTTCCGCCAGGCACGCTCCGCACATCGACGAGCACGCTTGGCTTCATGCAGCACTGGAGTGAACCACGGTTTAGCTTTCTTGTTGGTGGGCACACGTTTAGGGGTCTCTGGGGCATGTCTATCAAGCAATGCACTGAGACGTGTGTTATAATCACTGACTGTAATGTCACGGGTGTCGGACAGAGTATTCTCCAGATCAGACCTAAACGATGATCTGTCAATGGCACGAATATTCCTGCGCTGAACTATTGTGGAGGGGAATACAGGCTTTTTAATATCAAGTTCACAAACAACTGACATGTGATCAGAGGTGAGGTAGTGGGAGACACTAGTCGACTGAACAAGGGGGTCAGACTGACTGTCAACAACCCAGTCAATGATATGACCTGACCTGTGTGTGGGTTCAGTCACAAACTGTACCAGATCGAACTGTGTAAACATGTCTTTCAACCTGGCTACCTGTTGCTCTACATCGTAATGAAAATTAAAATCCCCTAGGATTACAGACTTTCCCCTACTCACCTTGCAATAGGCGAGAAAGTCTGGAAACTGTTGGTGAAAGAGGGCATCAGTCATCCTATTGGTTTTGCTTGGAGGGGGCGGTACAACAAACAGAAGTTAATGTGTAATTGTGACAGCGACAGTGACATGACAACAAGTTCGAAACTATCATGCGCAAATGGAAAAGAATGTGTAATAATAACGCATGTGTTGTAAGACTCTCTTAAAATGATAGCCAGACCACCACCACGTGAAACTACTACTACCACTACTACCACTACTACCACCACCACCACTACCACCACCACCACCACCACTACCACAACAACAACAACTACTACTACTACTACTAATCCTACCACCACCACCACCACCACCACCACCACCACCACTACTACTACTACTACTACTACTACTACTTCCTCACCTTTCTATGGGCTCTCTCCTTCTTTGTCCCCTACAGTTTCCAGGAACCGCTCAGCCTGAAGCCTGGTGACGTCATCCGGACCATCTGCCGCCACACGTCACTGAACAAAACACGCACCACCTTCAGCAGCCCGGAGACATCCGAGACTCGGAGCTGTGTCTGGCTTACCTGAGGTTGCACTCGCCCCCGACCCCCACCCCTCCCCCTCCTTCCTCTCCTGTGTGTCTTGGCGATCGCTCCTGTCCTGTGATCCCGCCACAGAGGCCGGATGCACGGGCAAAGAGCGGGAAAAGTTCCGCAGCGAAAATTTCCCCATGACGCGTTCCTACAATGACGTCATCGGCAAGTGCCCGGTGTTCGGCGTGTGCACGGTGGAGTGTCAGCGTGCCGTGACAGCGGCTGCAGCACGTGAACCCTGCATGGCCCACGCGGACAGCTGGACCAGGGTCAAGGTCACCGTCTTGTCTCAAAGCCTCTTTGGACGTCACTTCCTGTCTGCGCTGGCTTCTTGCGAGTTGGAGGTATGCAGGGATTCTGCTGCTACTACTGCTGTTGGTTCGAAAACAGGCGTGGGGAAGGATGAACGGGGTGCTGGGTTGAAGAGAGAAGAGGTTTCTACAGAGCTGCGGAGATCGTCACTGTCTGGGAGTTCTCATATCACAGCCTGCAGGAACCTTGCCAACCCCTTTCAGCCTGCAGTGACTGTTTATTTTGTGTTGGTGGTTTTGTTTCTGGCTGCTGGATATACGCACTGAATGGTTTAGCCGTGTACTTCTTGCACACGGTGGTTTTGGTTCTGGCTGCTGGATATACGCACTGGATGGTTTAGCCGTGCACTTCTTGCACACGGTGGTTTTGGTTCTGGCTGCTGGATATACGCACTGGATGGTTTAGCCGTGCACTTCTTGCATACACTTGCACTTTCAAAATAAAGATTTATAGACTGGACTTGGCTGGAAAGAAGGGGAGAGGCAGATTGGAAAATATTATATTTTGCTTGGAATGTGCTTTAGGAACAAAGTGGCGATTACTTCATTATCATTTTTTTTTTCGCGTAATGTAAAACAAATGGCTCATGAAAATATAATGATACCGAGAGAAAAATATAATGCTTGCTACTATAAGTGTTTACTTTATTTTATTTACTGAAAACTAGAGAAAGATAAACGCAGCTGTAAGTCAGCGAAATTAGGCAAGGACGCATACACTACTCCTTCATTTGAACATATCTCAGTGTTTGTTGATTTGTTTTCAACAATTTTTGAGAGGGATAAAGATAATCAACGTTAAAGCAGGACTAATCTTACCCAAACTGTCCATGAGTCGTAAATCATTTTATTATTTTCAAGGCGTTTTAATGTTAAGAAACAGTTTTAGTGCTCCCATACACTAATCTGCTCTTACCATTTCTGGACACGAATAACGGCTACATGAATTTTCTGTTATCATTTTAAACACATCTGTAATGATATGCTGTTTGTCATTTTATTTCATAAAATATGCAACTAATTCGTGGAATTTATTCTTTAGTTCGCGTATGATTGTACTTTTCAAACTTTTCAGACTTGTCATAATTGTATGCAAACAAAGACGACAGGGATGATTTTAGATGGCTAGTACAGGAATAATTCATCGCAATGCTCTGGAATGAATGACACACGATATATAGCATCAACTGCTCTGCTAGGATTTCTGTCTCTCCACCTGGTGGCTGTGAACGGGTAGCAATCAGTTTCGATTCAAACAAAAGTCGTGACCACAGAACAATCTAACAGGCTTTTTTTTTAACAGATAAATCAATGTTTAATGAGAATAACCACTCTCATGATAATGCCCAAGCTCTAGCCAGAAGAGAACTTTATAAATATTGTCGTTCTGACTCCTGTGGTTCCTTGTGGAACTGTATTTCAGGAACTCTAAATGTCTGTGTTCATCTTATAATTTTTAGAAGTAGCCTATCCTGTACATTTGACGAAAGAATTTTCCAGTTCACCTACATTGCCTGACCTCTTCATCGCCTTCCCCACCCCCCACCCCCAATTCCACACTCCACCCCTCACTCCCTCCCCTCCCCCCTCCCCTCCCCCCCCTCCCCTTCTCGATTCCCCACACCTCTCTCTGTTCTGTCTTTCGTTCTTATCGCCCTTGTCTGGCCCTGTTAGACAAGCCATAACTGGACATGTGCTGTTAAACAGATTGAGGTGTCTATTCGCGAGGGAAAGGTGACGTTACATTTGAGTGCACGTATCATCAGTACTGTGGGAAATGTGATTATTTTCTTGGCAATGTATATAAAATCTTTTTATTTGTTTTTCTCTCTCTCCTCTCTCTCTCTCTCTCTCTCTCTCTCTCTCTCTCTCTCTCTCTCTCTCTCTCTCTCCTCTCTCTCTCTCTCTCCATGGAGCATTTGTGTGTGAAATGCTTTGTGTAAGCATTTTCTTTTCTGCTGCGAATGGCTTATTTCATGCGATTTGGTACCTTCTGTTGGCAATATGTATTAAGCTAATTTCACATGCTATTCGTTCATTGAGAGTGTGTTTCAAGAAGCCACTCCGCCTTTATTTTGATTTTTCCATCATTAAAAAAAAAAAATGTTGTGCATTTGTTTGGTCCTCTCTCTCTCTCTCTCTCTCTCTCCTCTCTCTCTCTCTCTCTCTCGTGTGTGTGTGTGTGTGTGTGTGTGTGTGTGTGTGTTGTGTGTGTGTGTCTGTCTGTCTGTCTGTCTGTCTGTCTCTCTCTCTCTCTCTCTCTCTCTCTCTCTCTCTCTGTACCCGCAGGCGTATACACGTGAGAGTGTTTATGTTTGGTTCATTTACCAGTTTCACCCCACCCCCCACCCCTGTCATGGATGCATAGGTGATTGTTTACATGTACATAATACTGCACCTCTCTCCTCGCCCGCACTTACACACACACACACACACACACACACACACACACAACACACACACACACACACACACACACACACACACATCTTCATATACAGACACAAAAGCATGCACATAGACACAGACGCACACAGACACGCAGACACAGACAGAAGACACAGACGCAGACAGCCAGAAACAGACAGACAGACACACAGATAGACAGACAGACACACAGACAGACAGACAGACACACACGCATCCACACACACACACACACACACACACACACACACACACACACACACACACACTGTTCACATCCGACAGCTACGTGGTACTCATAATATGTCGCTGGTGCAGAGGGCAGAACAATGAGATTACAGGATTATATTGTCAGCACATGTAGCCCACATAATGAAGGGCTTGTTCACGACCAGGCAATAAGGATTACAGCCTGTCTTGACATGTCTGGCTGGTGTGGAGTCTTCATTGTTCCTTCATTTGAGATAAGACCAGGCGGAACCCCCTCCTCTCCCCCCCCCCTCTCTCTCTCTCTCTTCAAGTGTGTGTGTGTGTGTGTGTGTGTGTGTGTGTGTGTGTGTGTGTGTGTTTTACATCCCTCCAAAACACACACACACACACACACACACACACACACACACACACACACACACACACACACACACACACACACAGAGGTGGTTGTGAGTTTGCCAGTTATTAGTGAAGGCTCAGAATATTTGAGTGTTCCCTTGATTGATCTTGTGATTGACAAGACTTGACGAGACATAGGGAGACTGCAGGTAGTTGTGGTTAGTGAATGTGTGAGTCGAGAGGTGGATGGAAAGAATGGAGTGAGGGGATGGAAGAGAGAATATATATATATATATA
The DNA here is from genome assembly GCA_033310375.1 of Conus canariensis. NCBI lineage: Eukaryota > Metazoa > Mollusca > Gastropoda > Neogastropoda > Conidae > Conus > Conus canariensis. Next base: position 2,659,824 of record CM065736.1, on the reverse strand, counting down.
TAATGCTGAACAATTAAGTAGTGGGGGAAAACAAGTGCAGGCTAACAATTCTTCAGTCATTAGAGTAATGACTTGGCAAAGATTTGAACTTTAAAAAAAAAAATTGGGGGAATATATTATAAATAATGAGAAATCCTTCACTAGCTGTCTGAGAGAACCATCGTAAACCCTCTCTAAGACAGATCTATTTGTATTGCCTGCTCTTAGGCCTTTCGTCCGCTCTGTGTGTGTGTGTGTGTGTGTGTGTGTGTGTGTGTGTGTGTGTGTGTGTGTGTGTGTGTGTGTGATCAGGGAAAAACGATCAAATCAGATCAATGCATTTTTTTTAAAGTTGTTTATCTTTTCCCTAAAGTGTTATAATGCTATGAGTGTTGGCGTGCTCTGGAAGCGAGGAATTAAAATAATCTATTATTGTGTATAAATTATTGGAGGATATATTGTGATTCATGTTGTGGACACCTCAAGTGATGATAATGTGGAAAACTGAAATATTCTTTTCTTGGTGAAAGGGGGCACGTGGAAATCATACCTTTATCTGCCATAAAAGTAGTTTTAGTACTTTTAAAAGGTTTACGTTCACACAAACAAACGAGCACACGTGCCTGCGCGCGCACACACACACACACACACACACACACACACACACACACACACACACACACACACACACACACACATCCGTCCACGCACACACATGGGCCCATGCCCACACATCATAGACGCACGTGTACATCCACTACACACACACACACACGAACACACACACACACACACACACACACACACACACACACACACACACACACACGCACACACGCACACACACACGCACACACAAGAAAAAATGATAGGTAGGCACTCAAGGTCTGACCAGCGCGTTGGACTAATGCGTAGGTCAGACATCTGCTAAGACGTAGCCACGAGACCCTCTTCTTCAATTGTCTCATCTTAGTTGTTAATTCATTTATCCATCAGCTTACAATCATGCGTAGTGTGGTCTCAAAACTTAGCGCATGTGGTGTAGCGTATATGGACTAGTCCGCACGCAGTGACGCCTCCTTGATGAAACTGAAACTGAACCTGACACTTACGTGAGAAAATCTTTCTTGTATTCTTCAATGTAATCACTCATGGTGCTAATCGATGGGAATTTCTATTGTCACTTACTGTTATCGTGTGCCATCGTGTACCGGTGGAAATGGAGGACACGTATAAACATTGCATGCATCCTATGTGAGAAACTTGAGGAATAAATGAGATAAATGAAAATGAGTGACTGATATTTGAATGGTACGGGAAACAACTGAATGAGCGCCAGTAGGCTGCTCTTCGGCCGGCTCTACCTGGGTAGGCAGGCCATTGAGTGAGTGAGGTAGCGTGTTTATTGTAAAGCAATTAGAGCTTGGTCTGCGACCGAGGATAGGCGCTATATAAATACCCAATATAATAATAATAATGATAACATGTATTGAAACTTAGTAGACTATGTCGTGGGACAATTTCCCCCCCAAATTCTGGTGAACTGTATTATGTGAAGAGTGACTGCTAGTGACAAGACAAGGACGATAAATATGTAGGTAGCAGGCTAGGTAACCAATGTAGTCATACAGTTCCCCAGGTGTCGGTGAGGCCCTGAGTCCGGCCTGGCTGGAACTGGTTACCATCAGGTGTTTGGAGTGCAGCCCGTGCCCCAGCACCTGTCTCCATCTCGCTGATGTGGGAGAGGCTGACCGCCAGGTCAGTATAGTGTATGTGTATTGAAAAGGGCCTCAGAATTCTCCGTCAAGACGACGTGGAGAAGCTGACTGCCAAGTCGGTAGTCCAACGTGATTTTCTTCTGTGAGGGTGTGCCCTATGGGACACCATTTGGGACTGTGTTCTTAAGTGGCTCTGCTTGCCATGTGAGTACCCTGGTTGGTGCCATAGACTGTGCCTTGGGCTCGATGTGTGGACTGTGTCTGTTGGGACACTACTGACTGCGTCAGTGAGGTCTGTGCCAGAAAAACAAAAATTGCTGTGACAGTTATGTGAATGTTGTGTCGCTGAGAGCGATGGTTGAAACTCCCTGTGTTTGTTGCGTGCCCTTGCTGGTGTGAATTGATCTGCGCGCTAGGTGGTGGCGTGTATTGATTTTGTGCCTGCCGATTTAAATTAATGGTTTATGGTGACATGTGTTTATAATGTCTTGATGGTTCAAGCAGCATATAAAAGTACAGAAACTTAATTTGTGTGTTGCCTGGCTGTTTACGTTCGTGTGGTGTGGGTTTGTGTAGGGAATAATCCTTACACGCATCCAAACTTTTGAAAGTGAGAGTCAGACAGTAATACACACAGCGCCACACCATCCGTAACACACGGGAAAGAAAAGGGCGAGTGACTTCACAGTGACATTGTAGCCGGTCAGCTTCTCAATGAAGTCAATGAAGTGGGGCACTTGCGCCCACCTTCAACACACGCTAATGACGGAAGCCGCCAGGACAGTTCCATGTGGTCCTGATGGCTAGGTGTCGCACTTCAGTCGGCGGTGATTAACACGTACAAGAGACCTTGGGAGATGGTCAAAGTAACAGTCGTTCTTCATGATCTGAGCATACCACGAGGTCCTTCACACCATGGGGATAGATAAGATAAGATAAGATAAGATGGGATGAGATAAGATACGACGAGGCAGGATAAGCTAAGTTTAGACAAGACAAGGTAAGATAAGGTAAGATAAGTAAAGGTACAAGGAAAAAAAAGGCAAGATAAGATAAGACAGATAGGACAAGGTCAGATAAGATTAGATTAGGTAATATTGGATTATGTTAGATAAGATAAGATAAAATACTTGGATTATGTTAGATAAGATAAGATAAAATTCTTTATTTATGAAGATACTAGATAACCGCTGATGTCCGATTTAAACTTTTTTTATTTTTTTTACATCCAGCTCTCCAGTAGGACCCTACCTCTCATTCCCACCTTACCTTCTCCCTTTCCCCTTCTCCCACCTTTCTTCCCATCCTTCCTGTCCTCCTCCGGTGGCCCACCCTCTCCCCCACCTTCTACCTTCCTCCCTTTCCCCTGTCCCCACCTCTCCCCACCTTTACCTTCCTCCCTTTCCCTGTCCCCACCTCTCCCCCACCTTTACCTTCCTCCCTTTCCCCTGTCCCCACCTCTCCCCCACCTTTACCTTCCTCCCTTTCCCCTGTCCCCACCTCTCCCCCACCTTTACCTTCCTCCCTTTCCCCTGTCCCCACTCTCCCCACTTTCCCCCACCTTTACCCTTCCCCCCTTTCCCCTGTCCCCACCTCTCCCCCACCTCTTCTACCCTTCCCCTCCCTTTCCCTCTCTCTCCACTATTCTGGTCTTTCTCACGACCCCTTCTCTCCCTTACCTTCCCCACCCCTGCCCTTCCCCGTTCCCCCATCCACGTCCTTTCCGTGCTTACCCTCCCCTCTTCCCTTCCCCCTCCTACCTTCCCCTCTTCCCTCCTGCCCCTGTCTTTCTTCCACCCCCACCTCTCCCTCCACTTCCCCCTCCTCCCTTCCCACTCCCCATCTGCATTTTTTCCCTTCAGCATCTCCTTCTCCCTCCTCTCCTCCCCCTCCTCTCCCCCCCTCCTTTCTTCCTTCCCCTCCTCTCCTTCCCCCCTCTCCTTCCACCTCCTTTCCCCCCTCTCCTCCCCCCTCCTCTCCTTTTCGCTTTCCCACACACCTTCGTCTTTCCCCTATCCCCACCTCCCCTTCATCTTCCACCCTCCTTCCCCTTACCCACACAGCCTCATTATTTCCATCTTCACCCCCCCCCCCCCACTTTCTATTCCTCCACACCCTCGACTCCCCCCCCCTCCCCCCCTCCCCCTTTTCCATTTCCCTCCTCTCCATCCCCCGCCTTAGTCTGTTCATCTCTCCATCCCCCGCCTTAGTCTGTTCTTCTCTCCATCCCTCCCCCCGCCTTAGTCTGTTCATCTCTCCATCCCTCCCCCCGCCTTAGTCTGTTCTTCTCTCCATCCCCCGCCTTAGTCTGTTCATCTCTGCATCCCCCGCCTTAGTCTGTTCTTCTCTCCATCCCTCCCCCCGCCTTAGTCTGTTCATCTCTCCATCCCTCCCCCCCGCCTTAGTCTGTTCTTCTCTCCATCCCTCCCCCCGCCTTAGTCTGTTCATCTCTCCATCCCCCGCCTTAGTCTGTTCATCTCTCCATCCCTCCCCCCGCCTTAGTCTGTTCATCTCTCCATCCCTCCCCCCGCCTTAGTCTGTTCATCTCTCCATCCCCCGCCTTAGTCTGTTCATCTCTCCATCCCTCCCCCCGCCTTAGTCTGTTCATCTCTCCATCCCTCCCCCCGCCTTAGTCTGTTCATCTCTCCATCCCCCGCCTTAGTCTGTTCATCTCTCCATCCCCCGCCTTAGTCTGTTCATCTCTCCATCCCCCGCCTTAGTCTGTTCATCTCTCCATCCCTCCCCCCGCCTTAGTCTGTTCATCTCTCCATCCCCCGCCTTAGTCTGTTCATCTCTGCATCCCCCGCCTTAGTCTGTTCTTCTCTCCATCCCTCCCCCCGCCTTAGTCTGTTCATCTCTCCATCCCTCCCCCCCCGCCTTAGTCTGTTCTTCTCTCCATCCCTCCCCCCGCCTTAGTCTGTTCATCTCTCCATCCCCCGCCTTAGTCTGTTCATCTCTCCATCCCTCCCCCCGCCTTAGTCTGTTCATCTCTCCATCCCTCCCCCCGCCTTAGTCTGTTCATCTCTCCATCCCCCGCCTTAGTCTGTTCATCTCTCCATCCCTCCCCCCGCCTTAGTCTGTTCATCTCTCCATCCCTCCCCCCGCCTTAGTCTGTTCATCTCTCCATCCCCCGCCTTAGTCTGTTCATCTCTCCATCCCCCGCCTTAGTCTGTTCATCTCTCCATCCCCCGCCTTAGTCTGTTCTTCTCTCCATCCCTCCCCCCGCCTTAGTCTGTTCATCTCTCCATCCCCCGCCTTAGTCTGTTCTTCTCTCCATCCCTCCCCCCGCCTTAGTCTGTTCATCTCTCCATCCCTCCCCCCGCCTTAGTCTGTTCATCTCTCCATCCCCCGCCTTAGTCTGTTCATCTCTCCATCCCCTCCCCCGCCTTAGTCTGTTCATCTCTCCATCCCTCCCTCCGCCTTAGTCTGTTCATCTCTCTCCATCCCCCGCCTTAGTCTGTTCATCTCTCCATCCCTCCCCCCGCCTTAGTCTGTTCATCTCTCCATCCCTCCCCCCGCCTTAGTCTGTTCATCTCTCCATCCCCCGCCTTAGTCTGTTCATCTCTCCATCTCCTCCCCCGCCTTAGTCTGTTCATCTCTCCATCCCTCCCCCGCCTTAGTCTGTTCATCTCTCCATCCCTCCCCCGCCTTAGTCTGTTCATCTCTCCATCCCCCGCCTTAGTCTGTTCATCTCTCCATCCCTCCCCCCGCCTTAGTCTGTTCATCTCTCCATCCCTCCCCCCGCCTTAGTCTGTTCATCTCTCCATCCCTCCCCCCGCCTTAGTCTGTTCATCTCTCCATCCCCGCCTTAGTCTGTTCATCTCTCCATCCCTCCCCCGCCTTAGTCTGTTCATCTCTCCATCCCTCCCCCCGCCTTAGTCTGTTCATCTCTCCATCCCTCCCCCCGCCTAGTCTGTTCATCTCTCATCCCCCGCCTTAGTCTGTTCATCTCTCCATCCCTCCCCCCGCCTTAGTCTGTTCATCTCTGCATCTCCTGTTTGCCCCTATCCTCCCTCCCTCTCCTCCCCCTTCCTACTCCCCCTCGTCTCCCTGTCTTCGCCCGTCTTCACTCTCTTTCCTTCCCCCACCCCCTTCCGTTTTCTCCCCAGTCCCCACACCCCCTTCCCTCTTCCCCAGTCCCCCTTTTCCCTCCCCCGCTCCCCCTCCGTTCTCTATTCCCCCGTTCCTCTTTCCTCCCTTGTCTTAGTCACACTTTGAATCCTCTGAGGAAAAAAAAAAGGTGTGTGACCCAGGACTGCAGCACATCCCTGTACATCTTCAGTCTAACGCTTCCCATCAGAGCTGTGCCATGGGAAGCAATATGAACGTCAACGATAGCAATCCACACATCCCTGTACATCTTCAGTCTAACGCTTCCCATCAGAGCTGTGCCATGGGAAGCGATATGAACGTCAACGATAGGAATCCACACATCCCTGTACATCTTCAGTCTAACGCTTCCCATCAGAGCTGTGCCATGGGAAGCCATATGAACGTCAACGATAGCAATCCACACATCGCTTCACCGCTCGTTGTAAACATGCCACTGATGTGACTGCATGTTCAGCTCAAAAGGGACACGGTCTTGATTGGCTCAGACTGCTAATGAGACCTCATGCCAGATTTAGAGATCATGGAAGGAGCAAGAAGACAGACAGACAGTCAGACTGACAGACAGATAGACACAACACACACACACACACACACACACACACACACACACACACACACACACACGCACGCACGCACGCACGCACACACACACACACACACACACGCACGCACGCACGCACGCACGCACGCACGCACGCACGCACGCACACACACCACACACACTGACAAAGTTACGAAAAGTTGGTATTATGGGTAATCTGTTTGATTTTATTAAAAGCTTTCTTTTTAATCGATCAATACAGACAAGGATTGGGAATGCCTACTCCAATATTAGATCTCTTCATATGGGCCTTCCTCAGGGATGATTTTATTGCCCCTATCTTGTTCAACATTCTAATGTCAGATCTTCCTAGGGGGTTATCGAAAGATGCAGTTTTAGTTCAATATGCCGACGACATATATCTATGGATGAAAGTATCAATGAAAAGAAAACTCCAACCAGAGCTCTGGATTACACCAAGAAGTTATACCAACACGAACTCGATAAAATAAGTAAACACATGACAGAAAATGGTCTTTCATTATCTCTTGAAAAAAATATATATGATGCTTTTCAATTCAGAAT
>CM065736.1:2635388-2647888 GCA_033310375.1 Conus canariensis | reverse complement strand
GCAATGTGTTCAGGCAGAACGGTCCAAAACAAGGTCATTTTTCGCAAGTTTTCGCTTTTTCGTTTGCGGCCCAGCTCAGTAGTAGAGAATCCCGTGCAATTTTCGCACTAACACAACATCGCCCACTTTCAGCTGAACAAGAATTCATGACAATTTGGCTGGACTAAGAAATAAATAACAGTAGCGAACTGAGTTTATTACGCACCTGTTTTCACATACCGATCCTTAACTTTTTGTGCGTAGTATATATATATATATATATATATATATATATATAGAGAGAGAGAGAGAGAGAGAGAGAGAGAGAGAGAGAGAGACAGACAGACAGACAGACAGACAGACAGACAGACAGACAGACAGAGAAAGCCACAGAGAAAGACAGAGACAGAGACAGAGTGAGAGAAAGAGAGAGAGAGAGATGATGATGGTGGTGGTGGTGGTGGTGGTGATGACGACGATAAATGATTTTAAAAACAAACGAAAAATAACAAAGCTACGCACAAACATTGTATGATACACAAAAGCAACAACACCCCACTCACCCTCAATCTCCCTCACCCCCCCCCCCCACCCCACTCCCATTCCGAAAAAAAAAATGTATGCTTCCTTCCCCAATCCCACCCTCTCACCCCATCCACCCACACATAGACGCACCTCCACACACAGAACGAACACGCGGTTTATAAGGGAGGGAATTCGAAAAGCCGTATATAGCAATGTTCATGAGGAGTTATCTTCTCTATTCACCAGATTTCTCTGGTTGTAAAGAACACATTCACTCTCAAAATTACTTTCATGACTTAATACACTTTTACACAATCCTATGATCAATCAATCGTCTATGCGTGTTAACACAATCCCATCATCAATCAATCGTCTGTGCATGTTAACACGATCCCATAATCAATCAATCATCTATCGCTCTTGTTCTGTAACATGTATAGGTCTTGCGTGGAATCTGGTGTGTGAATGCGGTCTTTTCAACTTGAAAAATATGTTGAATAGATGAGATGACTCCGCATATTACCTCTTGTGTACGGCTCTTGGTATTCACTCCCTTGTAATCCACATCTTGTTTTTCCGTCAGTGAAGAGAGTGCATACTAACTTTCACCTCACTGTCAAACCTTCAAACAGTCATTTTGTCACAGCTGATAATAGGTAAAAGCTATCCTGGGAAAAAAAGACTTTTTTCTGGACTGTGAGGTTTGTGGATATTACTTTGCCATTGTTACCCAGTGCTCCACTGGCTTTTCCCGGTGTTCTGGTGTAGTTTATCAATTAGTGTTCTGGTGTGGTTTATCAATTAGTGTCCTGGTGTGGTTTATCAATTAGTGTTCTGGCGTAGTTTATCAATCAGTGTTCTGGTGTGGTTTATCAATTAGTGTTCTGGTGTATCAATTAGTGTTCTGGTGTAGTTTATCAATTAGTGTTCTGGTGTGATTTATCAATTAGTGCCCTGGTGTGGTTTATCAATTAGTGTTGTGGTGTAGTTTTTCAATCAGTGTTCTGGTGTAGTTTATCAATTAGTGTTCTGGTGTAGTTTATCAATTAGTGTTCTGGTGTGGTTTATCAATTAGTGTTCTGGTGTGGTTTATCAGTTAGTGTTCTGGTGTGGTTTATCAATTAGTGTTCTGATGTGGTTTATCAATTAGTGTTCTGGTGTGGTTTATCAACTAGTGTTCTGGTGTGGTTTATCAATTAGTGTTCTGGTGTGGTTTATCAATTAGTGTTCTGGTGTAGTTTATCAATTAGTGTTCTGGTGTGGTTTATCAATCAGTGTTCTGGTGTGGTTTATCAATTAAAAATGAAATCGGCAGGAAGACTGACTATTGCTGAACTCACCTCTAGCCCTCCCTCACAGTACACCTTTAGTCTGTCATGCTCTGTCTCTTCTAGTCTATGATATACGTTTAGTCCGTCTGGTTCTACCTCTGGTAAGTTTGTGTTGTGGTCTCTCTTCTAGTCTATGATATACGTTTAGTCCGTCTGGTGCTACCTCTTGTAACTCTTTGTTGTCGTCACTCTTCTAGATTTCCCTGTGTACTGTTCAGGGTCTTCTCTGTCTCTTTCTGTCTCTTCTAGTCTTTGTTGTCGTCTCTCTTCTATACTTCTCTATCTGTGTATTGTTCAGGTGCTTCTCTGTCTCTTTCTGTCTCTTCTAGTCTTTGTTGTCGTCTCTCTTCTATACTTCTCTATTTGTGTATTGTTCAGGTTCTTCTTTGTCTTTTTCTGTCTCTTCTAGTCTTTGTTGTCGTCTCTCTTCTATACTTCTCTGTGTATTGTTCAGGTTCTTTCTTTGTCTTTTTCTGTCTCTTCTAGTCTTTAGTTTGTCGTCTCTCTTCTGTATTTTTCTATCTGTGTACTGTTCAGGTTCTTAGTCTTGTCTACCCCCTCCCCCTCCCCCATGTCTTTCCCTTTTTCAGACTGCAGTACGTCTGTTTCTTGTCCAGTTCTCCACCTCCATCCCCCTCTTCAATGACTATACTCTGTAATCTTTTCCCTCTGCTCTTGATAGCACCATGTGACAGTTCCAAATAACCTGATGTTATCTGTTGCTGGTTCATTGAGGGACTGACCGCTTCTTGGGTCATCTTTGTTCTGTTTCTGTTCTTCTGATTTATTCCTGATTTTGCCCTGTAGTTTCATTCTTCCTTTATCTTCCCACCCCAACCCCCGCCCCAACACACTATGTCTCGATTTGCCTGCACACCTCTCTTTCTCTCTCTGTTTTTTTTTTTTTTAATTTTTTTTTTTTTACCTATAATTCTCTGTGTCTTTTTTGTGACTGTCTTCCTCGTCGATTTGTGCCACTGTTCCCTTACTACCCATGCCTTCCCATAATCCCGCTGTCCCAGGACTTCAAGTTGGACATCTCAATGTCTATCATTTATTTAATAAGGTCCATGAAATCTCATCACTCTTAAAACAGTCACCCCATCCAGTACAAGTATTTGGCATAAGTGAAACAAGGTTAGACTCTCGCATCACAGATAACCTTATTAGCATTCCTGAATACAACATAGAAGGACGCGACAGTGATCAACCCCAACATACTGGCCTTGCCGTATACATTCATCAATCAATTGCCAACATTACCCGACGCAGAACTGATCTTGAAACTAATACTGTCGAATGTATCTGGATTGAAATAAAAAAAAACGCCAAATCACCGCCATTAATAATCGGACATTTATATAGACACCCATCTTCCACATACGAATGGTATGACAACTTTGTACAAATGATGGATTGGATCTGTCACAACAATTCAAATATACTACTGTTAGGGACTTTAATATTGATATGTTAAAACAACAACCAGCTTGGACAAGTACACTATCACTTCATGCACTCCATCAGTTAGTACAAACCCCAACGAGAATAACTAAAACAACTGCGACTCTTATTGATCATGTATACACTAACAACAAATCTGCAATACTAGATGTTTCAGTGGTACATTCTGGTATTAGTGATCACTGTCCAGTCTTCTGCACGTGGACCTTAAGGCTCCCAAAACCACCACCCAAAGGTCACACGACCATCCAATACCGCTCTTTCAAAAAGTTTAATGAAGCAGCATACCTCTATGACTTAAACATTTCCCCATTTCACTTAACTTATAATTACTCAGACGTCAATGATGCACTGTCCTTCTGGTTCCAAACATTCCTCACCATCATAAATAAACACGCGCCTTACATCAAACAAGAGTTAGGCATCCGCAGATGAACCCGTGGTTAACGCCAGAACTGCTGCAAGAAATGGTACTACGTGACCAACTCAAGGCAGCAAATTTGTTTGACGAATATAAGGAGCAGAGAAACTTTGTTTCAAACGAAGTTGAAAAAGCCAAACGAGACTACTTCAGTCAAATGATAACGGACGCAAAATCCCAGCGCCGATGTGGAGGGCAATTAACACTATTGTACGCAACAAGCGTACAGATTCACAAAATTCAAGCACAAACATCACCCCGGACAAATTTAATACCCACTTTCTGTCATTATCAGATATCCTTACTCAAGCTTCACAGACTATAAGAGCACCAAATGAACATACATGCCCGACTTCCCTAATATCATTTTGCAAACAAAAACTTGGATCCAGTAACTCAGTCAAAATTCCCCTTCTTGCTGTACATGAAGTAGGTATGCACATAGCGCAATAAAAGAATAAAAAAATCCATGGGTCCTGATAACATACCCGCATTTCTTCTCAAACTCGCTCTACCTTACATTGTTGAGTCTCTTACATACATATATAATTTATCCATTGAAACTAATGTTTTCCCTCAGGCGTTCAAAAACGCCAAAGTGATCCCCCTTCCAAAATCAAATGATTTGTCGGATCCAAATAATTTCAGACCTATATCCTTACTTTCGATTCTATCCAAACCCCTTGAAAGACACACACACACACACACACACACACACACACACACACACACACACACACACACACACACACACACACACGTATCTCAGTTCATGGAGAAAAACAAACTATTTCACCCACTCCAATCTGGATTCCGATCTAATCATTCCTGCCACACAGCATTATCACGAATGTGTGACTCATGGCTTTCAAATATGAACCAATCACAAATGACAGGGGTTGTCTTTCTTGACTTCAAAAAGGCGTTTGATCTTGCTGATCATTCCATTCTTCTAAAGAAACTATCTGTCTACTTGAACCATACCCCGACAATCTCATTATTCCAATCATAATTGAACAATAAGACTCAGTATGTGGTACTTAATGGCAAAACTTCCGCTTCAGACTTTGTCAGACATGAAGTCCCACAGGGCTCTGTACTAGGCCCCCTACTATTCTGCATCTTCATCAATGATTTACCATTGTCCGTATCAGATGAAAAGGTCACGACAGATTTATCTGCTGATGACTCGTCACTCCAAACGAATGGTAGTGATCTACAGACAATAGAAACGTCTCTCCAGGAAAGTCTAAACGACGTGTCAGACTGGTGTCATTCAAACTCAATGGTCATACACCCAGCCAAAACCAAATCTATGATTATAGTTACCCGCCAAATACACCAGTTGACTCCTCTTTGCCTAAAACTTCAGTTGAATGGCACTTCTATCGAGCAGGTAGACGAGCATCGTGTTTTAGGGTTAACGATAGATAAAGAATTGAAATGGCAATCTCATCTCAATAAAGTATGCAAGGTAGTCTGAAAACACCTTTTCCTGTTATCTCAATTAAAGGGCTACGTCAACAGTAATGTGCTTAAACTTTTCTTCAATGCACACATAATGTCACGTATCAATTACGCCTCAACGTGTGGGACGGCAGTAGTGTCGTCCACCAAAAAAGGCTGAATTCTCTCCATAGACGCGCAGCAAAGCTACTCCATCCAGCTGTATCTCTAACAACAGACGAAAAACTAAAAGCGCTGAACATACTTCCTCTGAATAGGCAACTGGAATTCAACAAGGCATCATTTATGTTTACAATCTTGACAGATACTATGCCATGTTATATCAATGCCCTTTTTACAAGATCGAACAGCTTTTCTGGCTGGACGAAATTCCTTCTTCCCTACCCACGCATTGATCTATACAAAACAAGCCTAGCTTACTCTGGACCATATGTCTGGAACTCACTTCCACCGAATCTACAAAACATGAATACTTCAAAACTTTTCAAGGAACAATTGCATAAACATTTTATGTCTCAGTAATTAAATTAATCGATTACAATGATTAGCAGTCTTCTGTGAACCATACTTTGAATAAATCGTCTAAACATAAAACCTACTCCGTTAAAATCGCTCATCCCCACTCCCACTCTGTCTACCATCCCTTTTCTCCTCTCCCTACCTACCACTCTCTCTTCCCCACCCTCCTCTGACCTCTCTCTCTGTAGTCTTGTTTGTTTGTTTGTAAGTTTCCTTCTGTTTTACCATCCCCCATCTCATTAGTGCTTTTATGAATTGTTTGCTTATCATTGTAGAATTAGATTACCATGTTGCTATGCTGAATTGTCAGTATGAATCATATGTGCTGAAATAATGTATGCATGACAAGGACATATTGTAAGACTAGGCTTTGGCCTAAAATCTCCATCCTTGTGTATTAAAGATCAATCAATCAATCAATCTCTCTCTCTCTCTCTCTCTCTCTCTCTCTCTCTCTCTCTCTCTCTCTCTCCCCTAAAGGGAAAGAACGCGATCTGGTTGGCACACACAGAGAACAATATGACGTCACTGAAGCAATGCTAATGCAATGACCGACGTTTCTCAACTCTCTCATCTCCCCGTTCAGGGCTTGGCTACAACTTTGGACAAACACTGCTATTAATAACATACAAGTAGGGCACGGGGTATTATAGGCAAGGTTGGAACATCATGGGGGGTGAGGGTGGGATAGGGGGATGGGAGGGCGGTGGGCGGAGGATGTATGCTGTTATTCCTGCTAGGCGATTTGCTGTCCTAAGCAGCCTTAGTGTGGAGTTTTGTTCGTGTATTTCTTTCACCATCAGAGCAAGAGTTATCCTACTTGTTTTTACCGACTGTCTACTGTTCCCTGTCTCATTTCAGATTGCCTGTAAAACACCGCACTGTCAGGGTTATTCACCTTTACGGTAAAAACTGAAAGGGATGGACGTCTTTCAAACACTGCACTGTCAGGGTCATTCACTTTTACGGTAAAAACTGAAAGGGATGGAAGTCTTTCAAACACTGCACTGTCAGGGTTATTCACCGCACTGCACTGTCAGGGTTATTCACCTTAGTGCACTGTCAGGGTTATTCACCTTACTGCACTGTCAGGGATATTATTCCCCTTACTGCACTGTCAGGGTTATTCACCTTACTGCACTGTCAGGGTTATTCACCTTAGTGCACTGTCACGGTTATTCGCCTTACTGCACTGTCAGGGTTATTCACCTAACTGCACTGTCAGGCGTTATTCCCCTTACTGCACTCGTCAGGGTTATTATTCCCCTTACTGCACTGTCAGGGTTATTATTCCCCTTACTGCACTGTCAGGGTTATTATATCCCCTTACTGCACTGTCAGGGTTATATTCACCTTACTGCACTGTCAGGGTTATTAATCACCTTACTGCACTGTCAGGGTTATTATTCCCCTTACTGCACTGTCAGGGTTATTATTCACCTTACTGCACTGTCAGGGTTATTATTCACCTTACTGCACTGTCAGGGTTATTATTCCCATTACTGCACTGTCAGGGTTATTATTCACCTTACTGCACTGTCAGGGTTATTATTCACATTACTGCACTGTCAGGGTTATTATTCACGTTACTCCACTGTCAGGGCTATTATTCCCCTTACTGCACTGTCAGGGTTATTATTCACCTTACTGCACTGTCAGGGTTATTATTCCCCTTACTGCACTGTCAGGGTTATTATTCCCCTTACTGCACTGTCAGGGTTATTATTCCCCTTACTGCACTGTCAGGGTTATTATTCCCCTTACTGCACTGTCAGGGTTATTATTCCCCTTACTGCACTATCAGGGTTATTATTCACCTTACTGCACTGTCAGGGTTATTCCTCTTACTGCACTGTCAGGTTTATTATTCACCTTACTGCACTGTCAGGGTTATTATTCCCCTTACTGCACTGTCAGGGTTATTATTCCCCTTACTGCACTATCAGGGTTATTATTCACCTTACTGCACTGTCAGGGTTATTCCCCTTACTGCACTGTCAGGTTTATTATTCCCCTTACTGCACTGTCAGGGTTATTATTCCCCTTACTGCACTGTCAGGGTTATTATTCACCTTACTGCACTGTCAGGGTTATTATTCACCTTACTGCACTGTCAGGGTTATTCCCCTTACTGCACTGTCAGGGTTATTATTCACCTTACTGCACTGTCAGGGTTATTCCCCTTACTGCACTGTCAGGGTTATTCACCTTACTGCACTGTCAGGGTTATTATTCCCCTTACTGCACTGTCAGTGTTATTCACCTTACTGCACTGTCAGGGTTATTCCCCTTACTGCACTGTCAGGTTTATTATTCCCCTTACTGCACTGTCAGGGTTATTCACCTTACTGCACTGTCAGGGTTATTATTCCCCTTACTGCACTGTCAGGGTTATTATTCCCCTTACTGCACTGTCAGGGTTATTCCCCTTACTGCACTGTCAGGGTTATTATTCCCCTTACTGCACTGTCAGGGTTTATTATTCCCCTTACTGCACTGTCAGGGTATTCCCTTACTGCACTGTCAGGGTTATTCCCCTTACTGCACTGTCAGGGTTTTATTCCCCTTACTGCACTGTCAGGGTTATTCACCTTACTGCACTGTCAGGGTTATTCCCTTACTGCACTGTCAGGGTTTATTCCCTTACTGCACTGTCAGGGTTATTATCCCCTTACTGCACTGTCAGGGTTATTTCCCCTTACTGCACTGTCAGGGTTATTCCCCTTACTGCACTGTCAGGGTTATTCCCTTACTGCACTGTCAGGGTTATTCCCTTACTGCACTGTCAGGGTTATTATTCCCTTACTGGCACTGTCAGGGTTTTATTCCCCTTACTGCACTGTCAGGGTTATTCCCCTTACTGCACTGTCAGGTTATTATTCCCCTTACTGCACTGTCAGGGTTATTTCCCTTACTGCACTGTCAGGGTTATTCCCCTTACTGCACTGTCAGGGTTATTATTCCCCTTACTGCACTGTCAGGGTTATTTCCCCTTACTGCACTGTCAGGGTTATTCCCTTACTGCACTGTCAGGGTTATTTTCCCTTCTACTGCACTGTCAGGTATTATCCCTTACTGCACGCGGTTATCTAGGGCATTATTATCCCTTACTGCACTGTCAGGGTTATTCCCTTACTGCCTTTGTTTATCCTACTGCTCAGGGTTATTATTCCCTTACTGCACTGTCAGGGTTATTATTCCCCTTACTGCACTGTCAGGGTATTATTATTCCCACTCTACTGCACTGTCAGGGTTATTTTCCCTTACTGCACTGTCAGGGTTATTCCCCTTACTGCACTGTCAGGGTTATTTTCCCCTTACTGCACTGTCAGGGTTATTATTCCCCTTACATGCACTGTCAGGGTTATTATTCCCCTTACTGCACTGTCAGGGTTATTTCACCTTACTGCACTGTCAGGGTTATTCCCCTTACTGCACTGTCAGGTGTTATTCCCCTACTGCACTGTCAGGTTATTCCCTACTGCACTGTCAGGGTTCTATTCCCCTTATGCACTGTCAGGTTATTCCCTTACTACTGTCGTTTATCCTTACTGCACTGTCAGGTTATTATTCCCCTTGCACTGCAGGTGTTATATTCCCCTTACTGCACTGTCAGGGATTATTCACCTTACTGCACTGTCAGGGTATTCCCCTTACTGCACTGTCAGGGTTATTCCCCTTACTGCACTGTCAGGGTTTATTATCACCTTACTGCCACTGTCAGGGTTATTCCCTTACTCTCTTCCCTTACTGCACTGTCAGGGTTATTCCCTTACTGCACTGTCAGGGTTCTTATTCCCCTACTGCACTGTCAGGTTATTTTCACCTTACTGCACTGTCAGGTTATTATTCCCCTTACAGGCCTTCAGGTTATTATTCCCTTACTGCACTGTCAGGGTTATTCTTCACCTACTGCAGGGTTTCGGGTTATTATTCCCCTTCTGCATGTCAGTTATTATTCCCTTACTCACTTCAGGTTATTTTCCCTTCACTGCATTCAGGTTATATTCCTGATTTTGCACTGACGCAGGGTATTCCCTTACTGCACTGTCAGGGTTATTATTCTACTTACTTATCCAGGGTTATTATTCCCTTACTGCACTGTCAGTGTTATTCACCTACGCACTGTCAGGGTTATTATTCACCTTACTGCACTGTCAGGGTTATTATTCCCTTACTGCACTGTCAGGGTTATTCCCTTACTGCACTGTCAGGGTTATTTCCCCTTACTGCATCTGTCAGGGTTATATCCCCTTTACTGCACTGTCAGGGTTATTATTCCCCTTACTGCACTGTCAGGGTTATATTCCCCTTACTGCACTGTCAGGGTTATTATTCCCTTACTGCACTGTCAGGGTTATTTTCACCTTACTGCACTGTCAGGGTTATTATTCCCCTTACTGCACTGTCAGGGTTATTCCCCTTACTGCACTGTCAGGGTTATTTTCCCCTACTGCACTGTCAGGGTTATTATTCCCTTACTGCACTGTCAGGGTTATTATTCCCTTACTGCACTGTCAGGGTTATTATTCCCCTTACTGCACTGTCAGGGTTATTATCCACTTGACTGCACTGTTCAGGGTTATTCCCGTACTACACTGTCAGGGTTATTCCCCTTACTGCACTGTCAGGGTTATTATTCACTTACTGCACTGTCAGGGTTATTATCCTACGCATGTCAGCTTCCCTACTGCACTGTCAGGGTTTTATCCCTAGCCGTCGGTATTCCCCTTACTGCACTGTCAGGGTTATTCCCTTACTGCACTGTCATTAGGGTTATTATTCACCTTACTGCACATGTCAGGGTTATATTCCCCTTACTGCACTGTCAGGGTTATTATTCACCTTACTGCACTGTCAGGGTTATTCCCTTACTGCACTGTCAGGGTTATTTCGTCAGGGTATTATTCACCTTACTGCACTGTCAGGGTTATTCCCCTTACTGCACTGTCAGGGTTATTCCCTTACTGCACTGTCAGGGTTATTCCCCTTACTGCACTGTCAGGGTTATTATTCCCTTACTGCACTGTCAGGGTTATTATTCCCTTACTGCACTGTCAGGGTTATTATTCCCTTACTGCACTGTCAGGGTTATTACACCTTACTGCACTGTCAGGGTTTATTCCCTTACTGACTGTCAGGGTTATTATTCACCTTACTGCACTGTCAGGGTTATTCCCTTACTGCACTGTCAGGGTTATTATTCCCCTTACTGCACTGTCAGGGTTATTATTCCCCTTACTGCACTGTCAGGGTTATTCCCCTTACTGCACTGTCAGGGTTATTTCCCCTTACTGCACTGTCAGGGTTATTATTCCCCTTACTGCACTGTCAGGGTTATTCACCTTACTGCACTGTCAGGGTTATTATTCCCCTTACTGCACTGTCAGGGTTATTCCCCTTACTGCACTGTCAGGGTTATTCCCCTTACTGCACTGTCAGGGTTATTATTCCCCTTACTGCACTGTCAGGGTTATTATTCCCCTTACTGCACTGTCAGGGTTATTCCCCTTACTGCACAGTCAGGGTTATTCCCCTTACTGCACTGTCAGGGTTATTATTCCCTTTACTGCACTGTCAGGGTTATTATTCCCCTTACTGCACTGTCAGGGTTATTCCCTTACTGCACTGTCAGGGTTATTATTCCCCTTACTGCACTGTCAGGGTTATTATTCACCTTACTGCACTGTCAGGGTTATTATTCCCCTGACTGCACTGTCAGGGTTATTCCCCTTACTGCACTGTCAGGGTATTATCCCCTTACTGCACTGTCAGGGTATTCACCTTACTCCACTGTGGGTTATTCACCTTACTCCACTGTCAGGGTTATTATTCACCTTACGGCAATGTCAGGGTTATTCACCTTACTGCACTGTCAGGGTTATTACACCATACTGCACTGTCAGCGTTATTATTCCCCTTACTGCACTGTCAGGGTTATTATTCACCTTACTGCACTGTCAGGGATATTCACCTTACTCCACTGTCAGGGTTATTCACCTTACTGCACTGTCAGGGTTATTATTCACCTTACGGCAATGTCAGGGTTATTCACCTTACTGCACTGTCAGGGTTATTCACCATACTGCACTGTCAGGGTTATTATTCCCTTACTGCACTGTCAGGGTTATTATTCACCTTACTGCACTGTCAGGGATATTCACCTTACTCCACTGTCAGGGTTATTCACTCTTACTGCACTGTCAGGGTTATTATTCACCTTACGGCAATGTCAGGGTTATTCACCTTACTGCACTGTCAGGGTTATTCACCATACTGCACTGTCAGGGTTTATTCCCCTTACTGCACTGTCAGGGTTTATTATTCCCTTTACTGCACTGTCAGGGTTATTCCCCTTACTGCACTGTCAGGGTTATTATTCCCTTACTGCACTGTCAGGGTTATTATTCCCTTACGCACTGTCAGGGTTATTATTCACCTTACTGCACTGTCAGGATTATTCCCCTTACTGTACTGTCAGTGTTATTCACCTTACTGCACTGTCAGGGTTATTATTCACCTTACTGCACTGTCAGGGTTATTATTCCCCTTACTGCACTGTCAGGGTTATTATTCCCCTTACTGCACTGTCAGGGTTATTATTACCCTACTGCACTGTCAGGGTTATTATTCCCTTACTGCACTGTCAGGGTTTATTCCCCTTACTGCACTGTCAGGCTATTATTCACCTTACTGCACTGTCATGGTTATTCCCCTTACTGCACTGTCAGGGTTTATTCACCTTACTGCACTGTCAGGGTTATTCCCCTTACTGCACTGTCAGGGTTATTATT
>CM065736.1:2597888-2630388 GCA_033310375.1 Conus canariensis | reverse complement strand
AAACAAAGGGACGAAACTCACCAGTATCAGACATAAAGGATTTCTCGAAATCTTCCAGGTTCAAGGGCTCTTCTCCAGGCACTTGCCTGTAGTAGAAATACATGGACACAAAGAGGTCCTTGACATTGCGGTAGAGGTGAATGACCTTGACCTTCTTCTCCTTGATCTGCCGGGGCAGAAGTCGGAACGGCAGATGGGAGTTGAGGACCCTTGGCGACGGTTGGGATTGCAGATCTTCGATCGCAGTGGCTTCCATCATGGCGAACTCTTTCATTCGTTTCTCGTACTCTGCTTTGCCTGACACCAGCATGGAGATCACCTCCCACATCCAGTGAGTGCCTGAAATTATATCGGTGTTTGTAGAAAAAAAAAAAAAACACTGTGAGAAACAGAGCTGTGAGAATAAAATGGCTGGTAAACCAAAGAGCACGAAGAAAACAGAGCTAAGCGGATATAGAAGTGAACACACACACACACACACACACCACACGCACACCACACACACACACACACACCCACCTGACTTGGCGTAGTTCATCAACAAAATGTCACTCTCCCTCATCTCCAGGCCTTTGAGAAGCTGCACGTGCTCTGGCAGGGGACGATCTTTTTCGCTCAAAAGGCGTTTGGGTAAAAAGATCCCCTCCACCTCCACCAGCTTGGCCAGCCGGGGGTCACTGGTCTTCTCTCCGTCCTTTCTTGGCTGCGACTGAGGAAGTGGAAAAAAGAGAGGTCAAGATTTCATCTCTCTCTCTCTCTCTCTCTCTCTCTCTCTCTCTCTCTCTCTCTCTCTCTCTGTGTCTCTCTCTCTCACACACACATCCCTGTCTCTCTGTCTCTCTGTCTGTCTGTCTGTCTGCCTCTCTCTCTCTCTGTCTCTCTCTCTCTCTCTCTCTCTCTCTCTCTCTCTCTCTCTCTCTCACACACACACACACACACACACGCACACAACCAACCCTACCATGCTGATCCCGGTACACTTGTCTTCACATCATCTGAACACCTGCAACATCATACCACAAAACTATTCACATCATCGGAACACCTGCAACATCATACCACAAAACAATTCACATCATCTGAACACCTGCAACCTCATACCACAAAACAATTCACATCATCTGAACACCTGCAACATCATACCACAAAACAATTCATATCATCTGAACACCTGCAACATCACACCACAAAACAATTCACACCATCTGAATACCTGCCACATCAGACCACAAAACAATTCACATCACTTGAACACCTGCAAGATACCACAAAACAATTCACACCATCTGAACACCTGCAACATCATACCACAAAACAATTCACATCACTTGAACACCTGCAACATACCACAAAACAATTCACATCATCTGAACACCTGCAACATCATACCACAAAACAATTCACATCATCTGAACACCTGCAACATCAACCACAAAACAATTCAATACACATCATCAACATCATACCACAAAACAATTCACATCATCTGATCACCTGCAACATCATACCACAAAACAACTCA
Organism: Conus canariensis; assembly: GCA_033310375.1. Taxonomy (NCBI): domain Eukaryota; kingdom Metazoa; phylum Mollusca; class Gastropoda; order Neogastropoda; family Conidae; genus Conus; species Conus canariensis. The sequence goes on along the minus strand of CM065736.1, from coordinate 2,628,866 downwards.
CATCATCTGAACACCTGCAACATCATACCACAAAACAATTCAATACAATCTGAATACCTGCAACATCATATCACAAAACAATTCAATACACATCTGAATACCTGCCCCATCATACCACAAAACAATTCACATCATCTGAACACCTGCCACATCATACCACAGAACAATTCAATACACATCTGAATACCTGCAACATCATACCACAAAACAATTCAATACACATCATCTGAACACTGCAACATTGTTACGGATGGAATGGGTGTGTTGCGGGTGTCTGACTGTCTGACTCTCAAACAGAAATTATGGGTACGTGCACGACTTTTCTAATTCACACACACACACACACACACACACACACACACACACACACACACACACACACACTCACCCGAACATTGACAGCCAGGCAACAGAACAACACTTTTTTTTGTTTTATGCTGCCCAAGCCATCAGACAAACATGTATAATAAGTATAAGTTCATAAATAGGTCGGCACGCCAACCATAAAACGTACACACAGAACTATATCTAAATATAATTGGCTATCTACTAGCGCTGCTGGTGCTGGCCGCGTCCGGTCCAACACAGTTCTCTGAACGGCACAGGGTTCCAACGATGACGAGGAGGATACTTAAGTCGACGATGACGACGAAGACGACGAAGACGACGTCTACAGAATCAAGTCCGACACAGGACTAATAGAACATCACAGAGCTGCGGCTCAAAATCACTACCACACTCACGGCGTCTCTGCCGACGACATGGCGACAGTCTCACACAGGAGCTGTGGCTCACACAACAAACAGAACGCAGCGACGGCCTAGCCAACAGGTCGCTGGATCAAATCTCAGGAGCGGCGCTCTGGCTTGGCAGCAGCGGCGTTTCTGGCCCAACTGGTTCAGCGGGTAGTCGGTCCCGGGCGCAGTGGCCGGTAGGGTAGTTGTCGGCACTCAGGCCGACCTCTCCACGCCGACACAAGGCGGAGAACAAGGGGGTAGAACCCAGCTACGGCCCCGACCCTCAGAAAGTGGCAGCCAGTCCCCTTCAGACCAGGGTACACTTCTACCTGGGGGGAAATGATTAATTACCATGATTATCATGGCTACTATTCATTACAATCACGACTACATTCATATTCATTAGCCACATCACATTCCACTAGAACTTGGGACAAACATCAGCATATTCTTTCTTCAACACTACAACATTCCCTTTTCCGGAATCACAACACTACACAGGAAAGGATTTCAAAATAAACCTTTCGAAATGTAGTTTTCCACATTGGGGAAAGGATTTCCACCTAGACCCTCTTCAATTAACCATGAATACAATCACACACAATTAATGATTACTTTTCATCAAACTATGAATGTCTTTCGTCATGACGAAAATGTTCACCTCATTTCACATAATCACCAGATTTTAGAAGGTTTCATTTTTCAAAAGATTCATCTACTTCAATAAATGTAAAGGAAAGATTTCCACACACTCTTGTTTACCAACACACAACTATTCAATATTCATATCAAGAGTGAGTTAAATACTCATCCACATCAAAAATCAAAACCAGCATATACGATAGTCTATGTTGCTCGCTTTGGGAGCTTATTATCCATAGCATCAAAACTCTCCCTCTTCTCGCAAAGCCTAGCTAAACCACATTGGAATAATCAACCTTTTTATCATCATTAAGTTCATAACTAGTTAAGTCACAGAATAAACAAAAATTTTTTGTTCCTGAAGACCACTTCCTTTAACACTTACTTCATCTATTCATGTTTTCCGAAATAATTTCGTTTTGCTACCTGTCATGCACGGACATTCAAGGGACATAACTGCGCATATTGTAAGGTGGAGTTACTACAGCGGTCATTCTTTCTTTTTCCCGTGTCGATATCTGGGAGTTACGATGCGTGTTTTTTTTTTTTTTTTTTTTTTTGTGTGTGTGTGTGTGTGTGTGTGTGTGTTTTGGTCGAGACATTGTTGGTAGGTGATCGACCAATGAGGGTGAAGTTTGTGCCTATGTTTGGCTGTATCCATTCTTGTGATTTTGTGGTCTGTTGCCTTGGTGATTTACCGGTGATGGGTTGACCAACTATTGGAGATTGGTGCTTGTATATGGTTGTGTCCATATTTGGGCTTGTGTACAAGTTGTTGGTGGTTATCGATTGATGATTGGAGGGATTTATAATCTAGAGTCTGTGCTGATACACAGTAGTTCCCATATTGGGAAGTGTGGCCTCGTCACCCTAGGTGACTTATTGCTGATTGGTCTTCTGGCAAGTTGGTGTTTCGAGTCTGTATACGACTACCTCTATCTATGCCCCTATCTGGAATTTTGTCGTGCCGTTCCCTGGACAACCTATTGATGATTGGTCGAAGTCAGGGTGTGGCCTTGTCAGTTTCATGGTGTCTGTCAACTCTAAGTGTCGTCTGGTTTTTGACTGTCTGATTTAGTTGTTTGCGACTCCTGGCTCGAGACGGAGGTCTTCTGATCCAGTGTTTGGTGAGGCAGTTTTGCCACTTTGTTTAGTGGGCTGTCAGGAAACCCATCGGCGTGTCCTTGTGACAGCTCGGGATTCCAAGAAGAAGTTATCGGTGTGTCGGTGTCTGCCACCAGTGTCCACGCCTTCAAGGGAGCGAGGGTTTCCCCGGTCTGGAGCTGCTCTGGCGGGTGTTTGTCCTGTATTGTCTTCATTGGTCATCGTAACTCCAGGTGAGAAGTGTAGGGCAGGTTGTTCATTGAAGAAGGGAGTTGGAGGTAGATGATTCTGGATCGAAACGCGTCGTTTGTACATAGGCGAAACGTGAGAAGCGCGATTCAGTTTAGTATGAAAAACAGAGGATCTATGGGGCCGTAAATCGCGCCGGCTTGTAGACAAGGGGGGAAGGAGTGAGAGGGAGGTGTCATATGTTTGACGCGCGCTACTGTTTCGGGCGAGAGGTTATCGTCATGCGCGCGCGCGCGCCGAATGTTGGTATGTGCGGCGGTTGTTGTTTTCATTGCATTGTGTTTCCGTCTATTGAAAATGAATTTAAAAAAATAAATGTGTTGTTTTAAATTCGATACACGAGTAAACATATGTAAGACAAACTTGATGAGGATTTAATAGGTCTTGATTCTATTTTCTGATTGGAGAAAAATTATTTGTATGTCTTTTCAAATGAAATCTGTTGGCGAAGGATATTGGAGTTTGCTTTACAGTGAAGGGATTAAGTGGTTATTGTATTGGAAAATGGTATATGGTTGTGTGTGAAGTGGTGAATTATGACATGGTGGGAATTGACAACGGTGTTATGATTGCTATATTTAATGCATTATGTTTCTTTTTGTGATTATGATTAAAGTTGAATGGTAGTTTTTAAATTTATGTGTTATTCTAATTAGTGCAGTGATTTGTTGCAAGTTGAATGATTAGGGTATGCCTAGTGAAACGAGGGGGGCGCGTTGATTTGTGTTTTGTTAGTTAGTCTGGGTTTCGTTAGTTAATATGGCCTGCCGGTCATTTGTTTTCGGTCGTGTCGTTTTGGTTAGATACTGCAGCTGTTTGAGTTCAGGGCAGTGACAGTGGTCATTCATTTTATTATTGGATTATGATATATCGGGGTTGACCCAATATTGCCTCCTATTCAGCAGCGGCGAGCGCTTCCGCTCTCCGGTGTTGTTGTTGATGAATCGTTTGGCATTCATTATATGCCGTTGAAGAAAACAGTAATTCTTTATTATTTTATAAATTCCCTGTGGATATTTTCGTTGAATGATTTATGGCATCATCCTGTCCCACTTGGGTACATACCGTTTGAGGTGTGTCGATTGAGATATGGAATAATATGATATTGATAGTGTGGTATGTGAAAGGATGGTTGTTAATAATTTTTTGTCACATTGTCATACTGTGCATAAATGCATGCCCACACTCAGCCCAGCATTCACTCCGTGCACACGCAATCTCTCCAAACAACCAGAAGGCGCACTACGATACTCTTCTTCTCCCCCTCCTCTCCGGGGAATAATTTACTAAACAATAATCAATTTTCCATCATATTCAACTGGTTTGTTTTCAAGGAATTATTTTTCATTCCTCCTCTCCAGTGGAGGTACAATCATTCCACAGATCCACTAGTTGGGACCAAATTTCATCTCATACATAATACTTCACAAATATATCTTTCACCGATTTCTCCTCCTCACTGGAGAAACAATGTATATATTTTCAAAGAAAAATCAAAAGATGGCTTAAAATATAGTAGTATCAACTGAGTTCATCAGGGGGACAATTAAAAAAATCATTATGGGTCAACATGACAAATGCTTTCTTTTCTCACAACTGGTGCAGTCGCTGTCTTCTACAGCTCGATTCTCCAACCCTGGAGACGATTAGGTGCTGCCGCAGCACTGTAGCCCAAATATTTGTGCGACTGCCTAACTGGTGCTGCGACAGCACTGGGAAGGGCTGAAACACGAATGAAGTCCGTGTAAGTAATCTATTTCAAAATCTGAATAATCATAAATTCTTTTCCCTTTTTCCCTTTTCTTAACTTCTCTCTTTCTTCTCTCCCCATCTGTCTATACCTCACCTGGTAATGGTGAGTCGCAGGTGGAACTCGTTCTTCAAACAACCTGTCCGGTCAGTGTCCCCAAGCCATCTCCTTCCTATTCCTTATTTTTCCCTCCTGCGCTCTTTTTGAGTACACGTTCAGTGAGTACTCGTCTAACTCTACGCATTACCAGCCCATGGTTGCTGACGAATGGACAACGTCCGTCCATTCAACCAATAATTGCCCTACGTCTATAGCCACCAGCGACACCGATCACACTGGTCAGGCCATTCAAACTTTTTCTTTTACCTTTCCTCTTCCCTACCTAGGGAAATGCTTTATAACAAATAAGGGCGTACGCGATGGAACGTCACATGTCGCCATGTGAGGCTACATCACATGACACCCCCCATCCCGGGGTGAAAAAAAAACTTTCGCCAAGAAATTTTTTTTTTAAATACACATACATATCTAGTTAATATACAACCTCAGCCATCAATCATCAATTTTTCATCATTCAAGAGTTTCCATGAATGCATAGAACTAGCCTTTATGAACATCATAAAGATCCAAAATCACATTTCAAAATCTTAGTTTGAGAAAAAAAAAAAAATCAGTTTTGTTTACTTTTTAAAAAAAACAAATTCATACTCCATCACCACAAATCACAAGTTACAGTGACACGAAAAACATATGATACTGATTATTCCAAATGCCAATCATATATATATAGCAAAATGTAAACAGTTTTTCTAGCGTGTTGTCACATAATCATATGTCCCAACATCATCACAAAATGAGAATTTCCTCATGACTCACTTGATGAGAAAAATTTGGCAAGTGAAAAGTCTTTGTTCAAGCATAAATATACAATACAGTAAACCACTCGAAAGTTAAACACTTTTTTCATTCTTCATAATAGACCGACGTGAAAAAACAACAAAAAACACTTGTAAGACATCAAATGAAGTACTCTGCACATATTCACAAAGCAGCATCCCACAACGAGCCACCAATGCCAATACATATGCACTTTTGGAGAAAGATCAGTCACAACTACTTATCAATTCAGACTGACGTTAGCAGACATAACGCTGCCAAAATATCAATCAAGTCTTTCCACAATGAAAACAAACAGCAGAATAAAAAAGTCTGTCCACAATGAAAACAAACAGCAGTTACAGCAGCACGAAGGATACTGTGCACTCATGCACGAGACAAAAAATCTGCCATGACATTCTGAGTGCCAGGTAATGGCTCAATGTCAAACTTGAACTCCTGCAATGACAAAGCCCATCTCAACAGCCTGCTATTTTTGGTCTTGGACGACTGCAAAAACGTCAATGGCCTGTGGTCGGTTTGTAACCGAAACTGTCTTCCAGTCAGGAATCTGGCAAATTTCTCACAAGCCCAAACAATGGCAAGACACTCCCTCTCAATTGTTGAATATTTGACTTGTGTGTTAGAGAACGTTTTACTTGCATATTGGACAGGGTGTATCAATCCATTCTTTTCCTGCAACAGTACAGCTCCCATGCCTTTAGAGCTGGCATCAGTTCTCAAAACAAAATCCTCTGAAAGAGAGGGCAAAAGCAACACAGGAAATGAATTGAGGATGTTTTGAACACATTCCAGCGCTTTCTGGCACTCATCTGACCAGACGATACTTTTGTTTTTTTGTTCCTTTTGTCAAGTCACTCAAAGGGGCTGTCAAGGACGCAAAGTGCGGTACATATCTTCTGTAATAGGACAACAATCCAATGAGTGATCTGATCTGTTTCTTTGTACTGGGTCTCTTCAAGGCCAAGATCTTTTCTACTTTCTTTTCCTCTGGTGTCATTTTCCCAACAGAAATGACATGACCCAAAAACTCAAGAGTCTGGAATCCAGCACGAATTTTGGACGGTCTAGCCGTCGGACCAAAATTCAGGAGTTTACAAAAAACAGCTCTCAAGTTTTCCAGAAGATCATTCCATGACTTTGCAGCAAGCAAAATGTCATCAAAAAAACTTACTGCTCCACACTCATGAAGTTTTAGTGCGCGCATCATTCTGGCAAAAGAAGCTGGGGCGTTTTGTAAACCAAATGGCATCTTCGTCCATTGAAACAGTCCAAAAGGTGTCTGAAAAGCCGTTTTTTCCTTGTCTGCTTCAGCCATCAGGATTTGCCAATATCCTTTAGTCAAATCTATTTTGACAAAATATTTTCCTTCTGAGAGTTGACAAAGAAGTTCCTCAATGTCTGGGATAGGTTCTGCATCAAACACAGTGATTTTGTTTAACTTCCTGTAATCGATGCAAAACCGCACCGAGCCATCAGGTTTGTCCACCAAAACAACTGGTGAGCTGTATGGTGACGAGGACGGTTCAATAACTTTCAACCCGAGCATGACTTGAATCTCTCTTTCGACAACCTGTTTTTTCGCAAATGGGAGGGGGTATGGTTTGACTCGGACTGGGTTTTCCGTACTCAAGTGAATAGTATGGGGTTCAATTGCTGTCACTGTCCCTGGGGTATCAGTCAGAACATCCTGAAAGTCCTTCAAAATACCTTCCAATTGTTCTTTCTGAATCAAAGACAAATCATCACACACAATGACATCACGATAAGTTTCTCCCTTGACAGAAAGAGTGGGCAGAGGTACAGTATCATCTATACTGGTAGATGTTAACAATCCCACATTTGTTGTTTGCACAGTCTTTGCTCTGTCTCTGTATGTAACATCAGGTACAAAATCAGAATCAATGATTTCTGTAACAGCCACATCTGTTTCAGACACTGGACACATCCATTCAATTGACACATTAATGGCAACATTTGTACGTTCAACATACTTTTTTAGCATGTTTACACGGAATACCTTTTCTGCATTTGCCATTTTCACTTTGGGAACCACAATCTGTTCGTTGTCTTGTCCAGGTACATGCCTGTAGAGGATGTCAGAGTCCAGTATGTACGTCGGCTTGTCCGTTGGTTTGCCAGAGACACTCTGCTTTGCAGTAGACAGTACAGTCGTCAATGTCTCGTCGCTTCTCTGCATAGTCTTCAAAATGTCTGGTGTAACTTTCAGTTCATCTAGTTTTGAAACCGTGAGCGGTTTTGTGGGTTTTCCCTGCTCTACGACTTTTGACCTTGTACTGATGAGACAAGGAACGAAAGATCCTCCGGCACCACCATGTACTGTCGCAACACCTGGTAAATTTCCCAAAATCAAATCGCAAACTGGATTCTCAATAACACAGGCGGTAAGTGACCCGGAGTAGTATGGTGTATCAACGGAAATTTTTGCAAGTGGAAAAGTTTCAATTTTTCCACCAAACGATCTGCATTTCTGAACACTGTCAAGATATTGGTCTGGTAGAACAAAACATTTCCTTACACCAGCTGTGGTGCAACCTGTATCTCGCAAAACAGAACCTTGTAAACCATTAATGGCACAATCCTCCAAAAGAAGACCATCAATGGACTGATCTGGCGCCAAAACAAGACCTTCTTCACATGTAGTGGAAACAAATCGAGTCTTTGCTCCACTTCCTTTGAAAGGACAGTCCCGTTTCAAATGGAATTTGCCCTCACAAAAATGGCAACGCTTGGTTTGATCGGTGGACAACTGGTTACCGTTAGTCTGTGAACCTCGACCTTGTCCACGAGCTGGACCAAAGGGTCTTCGCGGTTATTGTTCACCACGCCCTCGGAAAGGAAAAAGTCTTTCCGGTGGTGAGTATTCGTACTGACGGAAATCGCCAGAACCGACATGGCCTTGACCACGGAAAGGTCGTTGTCTGTTGCCAAAAGACGTGTAAGAGTGCGGACCTTGGAATGAAGCGCGATTTCCTCTTCTATAGTTTCCTTGTCCAAAATGCATCTGAAATGCCGCGTGAGACTCGAAAAGGGACGAATGTTCCTTGCGGGCAACACCTTTATCCGGATGAGCAATACAGTACTGATCCGCCATCTGACACATTTCGTCAACGCTATCGAACTGTCTTTCTTTAAGAAAAGTGGCCAAATCTTTACTGACGCTTTGAAAAAGTTGCTCTCGAAGTAGCAAATCTCGCAGTGATTCGAAAGTCTTACTCGTCTTTGTTAGCTCTATCCATCTATCTAAACAGTGACTCATTCTTATCAAAAAAGACGGAAAGGATTCTCCCTTGTCAGGACGAATAGATCGGAAACGCTCACGAAAACGGTCAGCTGAACACTGAAACTTCTTTAAGAGTTCTTCTTTTAACTGGTCCCAAGTCAACCCTTCCTTTGCCGCAAGTGTGTGGTATAGTGCCAAAGCACTGCCCTTAAACAGTGACGCGATAAACAACGTCCATTTCTCCTTCGGCCAACCACAAGAAGTAGCGTGGTTCTCGAACCGAAAAAGAAAACTGTCAATGTCGTCGGTTTTTTCTTCGAACGGCGGCAACTTCGGAATGTATGTTGACTTCGGATGAAATGTACTCGCGGAACCGACCGCTGGAGGTGGTGGAGGTTCTCTGGATGCCTGTAATCTTTTAATTTCTGCATCAGTCTCTAATTCAAGTTGTCTCAGTTTAAATTGCCGTTCCTTATCCTCTCTCTCTGTCTGTAGTTTTTTTCCTCAAACTCTAATCTTTTTTTTATTTTCTTCCATCTCTTTCTGTAGTTTTTTCTCTTCAAGCTCTAATCTTTTTAGATTTTCTTGTCGTTCTTTATCCTTTTCTTGTCGTTCTTTATCCTTTTCTTGTCGTTCTTTATCTTTTTCTTCTAGTTGTCTCTGTTTTTCCTGTCTCTCTATCTCTCTGTCTGCCCTATCCAGACATTGTTGGACATAGTTTGCTAATTTATCACCTTCAAAGCCTAAACGCTCGGCCTGTCGTACATATTCATCAAAATTTTCCATCATGAATAGTTACTTGGTAAAACAATAGATGAGTTCACAAAACAAATGAATCGCCTTAAACAATAAGTGAATACAAAATTACAAAACAAATGAATTAACGAACAATTAAAAAGAGGGGGAGAAAACGTACACGAACGGAAATCCTACCTAAAAGATGACACTGATGAAAAGAAAACTAGATAGGCGCCTATTGAAGAGAAGGTTTGGAGATTTTTTTTAAAGGGCGTGAAAAGGAAATGAAAGAATAGACAGGTCCGGTATAGATAGGGGAAATCAGAAAAAGCAAAAGAGGCCCTCAGACAGCACCCTAATGGCAACTGTCTCCCGTAAAGCTGGAGACGGGTAAGTATTCAAGTAATAATACACACAATATACTAATACCACAAAGCAATAAACAATTAATCTAATAAATATACAATCAGAAAAACACACACACACACAAAAAAGAAAACCCAAAAGATAATCAAGAAAACAAATTTTTATTAGGACTGAGCGGTAATCCACTCCACCACCTACACTAGTTGAGTGACGGAGGTGAAGTCGATCCCACACTCAGAGGGGTAAGGGGAAAAATCCAAATGCAACGAGAGGAAAGATAAAGAATTAGACAGTCATAAGAGAGGGAGGGACTAGTGACTCCCCAACGCCATGCCCCCCTGCTAAAACAGAGCAGGAAGAGGTTGGGGCTATCAGTCCTGGGGAAGGGGACAAAACAAAATCTAATCTAGGGGAAGGACAACGACTCCTCAACGCCCTGCCCCCTTGCTGCCAGGTACGAGCAAGAGGAGGTTGAGGCTATCGGTCCTGAGGGGGAAAAAGGGTCAAAAGGAAATCCTACAAAAAAACAACCCTAACAGAGCAGAGCAATCAAAAGAAATCAACAACATTCGAACACACACATACAGAAACAAATGAAAATGAAGACTACAAACAATAATGACAACAAACAATAAAACACTTTCCTCCCTTAATTTTCCTTGGAGGGAGAATCTTATTTTTTTTATCTTTAGAGGGGTATAAAGAGCAATCTTTTTTTTTCCCTGGAGGGGGTACAAACAGAAATCTTTTTTTTTCTTGGAGGGGGTACAAACAGAAATCTTTTTTTTTTCTTGGAGGGGGTACAAAAAAAAACCTTGTCCTATGTCCTAAGTCCTAGTCGGGGTCACCACTGTCATACTGTGCATAACTGCATGCCCACACTCAGCCCAGCATTCACTCCGTGCACACGCAATCTCTCCAAACAACCAGAAGGCGCACTACGATACTCTTCTTCTCCCCCTCCTCTCCGGGGAATAATTTACTAAACAATAATCAATTTTCCATCATATTCAACTGGTTTGTTTTCAAGGAATTATTTTTCATTCCTCCTCTCCAGTGGAGGTACAACCATTCCACAGATCCACTAGTTGGGACCAAATTTCATCTCATACATAATACTTCACAAATATATCTTTCACCGATTTCTCCTCCTCACTGGAGAAACAATGTATATATTTTCAAAGAAAAATCAAAAGATGGCTTAAAATATAGTAGTATCAACTGAGTTCATCAGGGGGACAATAAAAAAAATCATTATGGGTCAACATGACAAATGCTTTCTTCTCTCACAACTGGTGCAGTCGCTGTCTTCTACAGCTCGATTCTCCAACCCTGGAGACGATTAGGTGCTGCCGCAGCACTGTAGCCCAAATATTTGTGCGACTGCCTAACTGGTGCTGCGACAGCACTGGGAAGGGCTGAAACACGAATGAAGTCCGTGTAAGTAATCTATTTCAAAATCTGAATAATCATAAATTCTTTTCCCTTTTTCCCTTTTCTTAACTTCTCTCTTTCTTCTCTCCCCATCTGTCTATACCTCACCTGGTAATGGTGAGTCGCAGGTGGAACTCGTTCTTCAAACAACCTGTCCGGTCAGTGTCCCCAAGCCATCTCCTTCCTATTCCTTATTTTTCCCTCCTGCGCTCTTTTTGAGTACACGTTCAGTGAGTACTCGTCTAACTCTACGCATTACCAGCCCATGGTTGCTGACGAATGGACAACGTCCGTCCATTCAACCAATAATTGCCCTACGTCTATAGCCACCAGCGACACCGATCACACTGGTCAGGCCATTCAAACTTTCTTTTCTTTTACCTTTCCTCTTCCCTACCTAGGGAAATGCTTTATAACAAATAAGGGCGTACGCGATGGAACGTCACATGTCGCCATGTGAGGCTACATCACATGACACACATTGACGGTATTATTAATTGACTTTGTTGACTTTGATACTCCAGAATATGGAGAAAGCCGAGGTGTTCATAATCGGAAGTTAACAACTGTTTTTTTTTGTGCACTCTGTTGTTTTTTTTTATGGATATTGTAGGCTGATTTATGTCCCGTTTAGTAGAATTGTGAGTGCCAGATTGGGTTGTTGGTGTATGTGTTACACTTAGTTTGATGGCTCAAATGTCTTGGCCGACATTGAAGTCGCATAGACAATGGGTTGTAGTTCTGGTGTGCCCGAAGTTCTGTGATCAGTTGCGGGCTAGGGTAGTCATGAAACTATTTTATGTCCAGGTGTCGACAGGGTTTGACTGCTCTGCTGCTGCAACCTCTGGTGTGAGGCATCTTACCTGGTACTGCCCTGTTTCCGACTTCTTTCTTGCCGACCTCTAGGTCATCGCTACGATCGACTGGGAGGGGGCGAGCTCATCCTTCTGCGAGCATCGGAGCTCCCCCTCCTGAGCTCTTCATTTTCTTCAATGTGTGTCACAGTGTACTTTGAATCAGCGACTCCGTGTTGAACCTTGTGACATCGTCGAATCTTCATCGTTCGGCGCTTCATCTGCTGGGGTATCAGGATCTCAGTGACAGTGTGGTCACCAGTGCACAAACCGTGAACGTTCGGGAAAGAAGGGGAAAACAGAGTGTGGGAACTGATTGTGTTTAAAAAAAAAATGGTTCGAGAGTGCGAAGGGTGAATGGTATCGTGCGCGAGTTGTTTATAATATATATATAATATATATATATATATATATATATACTCAATTATAACAAAGCTTGCTCTTATGTCTTAGACTTTAGAAATAGGGGGAAGATGAGCATTTATATCTGCAGTGGTAGATAATTCTGCCTAACTAAAAGTATGTGCTGAGTGGGTGAATGCGGAAAAATAAAATAAATGCTTCTCAAAATGAGCCTTCAGCAAGCTTATAGTCTCCAAGGGGGTAACAATCTCCAATGGGGAGAAATCTCACCAACATATAACTTCTGGTCAGATACTGATATTTCGAAACCTGATTGTTTCTCCTCAGTGACCCCGGAAAGTGGTAATTTAACTCCTCTGCCTTTTGGGTTTTAAGAATAATGCTATCCCCGAAAAAGGCTGATGTGCAATACCGTAGTATGTTTGTTGAGTTTTCAAAAAAGCAACCAAAGGTGCCACCTAAGAAGCAAAAGAAAATCATGAAAGAGCAAAGCAAGCTACATTTTCTTGTGAAAAGTAGAAAATATAAAAAGATAACCTCTTAAGACACAAGTGCTGAGGGCCAGTTCTTGGAATGAATCCGCAAGGGACTAAATTACAATAAACTAATAAATTCCAAGGATAAGTACCGAGCACCATTCCAGCAACTTACAGAGCAGCTTGGTGTTGTAATGACTGCAAGAAATATTCAATTATAAACAAAGCTTGCTCTTATGTCTTAGATTGAAGAAACAGGGGGAGATAAGCATTCATATCTGCAGTGGTAGATAATTCTGCCTAGCTAACAGTATGTGCTTTAGTGGGTGAATAGGGAAAAATAAAATAAATGCTTCTCAAAATGAGCCTTCAGCACGCTTATAGTCTCCAAGGGGGAGACAATCTCCAATGGGGAGAAAACTCACTAACATATAACTCCTGGTCAGATACTGATATTTCGAAACCTGATTGTTTCTCCTCAGTGACCCCGGAAAGTGTAATTTGACTCCTCTGCCTTTTCGGTTTTAAGAAGAATGCTATCCCTGAAAAAGGCTGGTGTGCAATACCGTAGTATGTTTGTTAAGTTTTCAAAAAACCAACCAAAGGTGCCACCTAAGAAGCAAAAGAAAATCATGTGTGGGTTGGGGTCCCTTGAGGCTTCCTGGATTTGCAGGTGGGGTGTCGGGCATTTTTATTGTGCATTGCTGATTTTGGTTTTTTTTTTATTTTTTATTATTGTTTGAAGATTTTTTTTGCTGATAGTGTGTGGGTGAGTGTGAATTTGAATAAAATTTGATTGTTTGTTGCTCCTATTATTTGGTGTTTTGTATTTTTGTTCGTGGTGTCGGTAGTTTTAGAGTGTGGGCGGGGTGGATTAAAGGGGGTACCCTTCTACATTCGGGTATCCCTGTCACCACACTAGGCGTAGTGACAACAGTTGGTGGAGATGCGGGGTAAGGTTAATTAGGGTAATTAGGTTAATTAGGATTTAGGTTCTTTCGGCTTTTGGGTACAGAGTTAGGGACCTGTTGTGTGTTTAGTTAGTATAAAAGTAAATTTTTTGCTAGGGCCATTTTTTCAGTGTGGGTGGTTGGAGGGCGCGTGCTATATGTAAGGGGCGGTAGCACGGTTACCTGGGTAATAAAGCTTCCCAGATCCCGGTAATATTGTCTTGTTGTGTCTTGGCTTGGTGCGGCCAAGGGGTGAGTGGTGTGTGAATGGTTGTGTCTTTTGTGTTGTTAATGTTATATTGTGTTGGTGATTTGGTTTTGTTTTGATGGTGGATACCACGTGGTGGATATACATGCATAAGCACAGATTGTGAGTGCGTGTGTGAGAAGGAAAAAACGGCCTGTTTTGGGTGTTTTATACACTTGTTTTTCCTGCTTTGGTACCGTAGTGTAAGGTTGAACACTAACCCAGTGGGGTAGGGGGTAGTAGCCCAGTAAATATTTAGCCTTCGTTGGTTAATTGGGTACTCTCCCTTGGGTTAAAAAGGGGTAATAGTTTAGGTCTCACGGTTGCAGTCACGGTTTCGGGTACGGTTGCAGCCACGGTTGCGGTCACGGTGTTAGCCGTTAATCCTCTGTTGGGGGACTGTGTGAATTAGGTTGGGGGTTAGTCCGTGTGGGTGCGTGATAGTATCTTGTGATCATTCGTCATGGCGACAGGATCGGACCGAGTACTACGATCGCATACTGCTGCGCTTCAGGAGGACGATGGTCAAGAGGAGGGACCGACCTTCACCCCCGCCGGGCGTTCAGTGAGGGCCACCTCCCCGGTCACTCCTGCGTCCTGTAGGCAGGGTGTTGAGGATCCCACAGGAGGTGGTGCCAGGTTCAGGACGCCCACCGGGACGGCTATGAATTTCTACCTGCGCTTAGATAGTGAGATGAACCTCAGCAAGGCAGAGTTGGCACAGTTTGTGGCGGATAACCTCGCGAAGGAGGAGGAAAGGAGCCAGGAGCTGTCCTTAAGGAAGGCTCAAGTTGTGCGCGAGGTGATGTATAAAGAGAAGGAGGCTGCAGCCAGACTCAGGAGAGAGGAGGCTGCCCTCAGGAGAGAGGAGGAGGAAGCTGCCGCTAAGCGCCAGAGAGAGGAGGCTGTCCTCAGGAGAGAGGTGGAGGAAGCTACCGCTAAGCGCCAGAGAGAGAAAGATGAAGCTGCCACTAAGCGCCAGAGAGAGGAGGCTGCCCTCAGGAGAGAGGAGGAGGAAGCTGCCGCTAAGCGCCAAAGAGAGGAAGAGGAAGCTGCAGCCTGGCTGGCCCTCCTGGAGGCGAACAGGTTAAAGGAGGAGGAGCTCGCCCTCATGAAGTCCAGGGGAATGCAGGAGATGGCCGCTAGCCAAGAGGACGCAAAGGCGCGGAGAAGGAAGGAGGAAGATGAATTAGCCCTGAGAAGGAAAGAAGTCAGCCTCAAACAGGAAAAATTGAGACTCCGGGAATGTGAGATGGAGGCCACAGCTCAGAGGGCCGAGGACTAAGCTACCAGCCACGTGACTATCGACCCTCTCACACATACAGATGATGTCGACACCTATCTGGCTCATTTTGAGCGTGTCGCTAATCTATGTAGGTGGAAGAAGAGTTCATGGTCGTCCAGACTCATAGCTCTGTTGAAGGGAAAGACAAGGGACGCCATCCTGAGGCTCAATGCAAAAGACCTCACAGACTTTGACCATGTCAAGAAGGCCTTGATGGATTACTTCCGCCTTGATGCAGAAGCGTATCGTAAGAAGTTCCGGAATATGAAGAAGGAGGCCGGGGAGACTTTTGAGCAATTCCTTGATCGTCTCAAGTCATGCTTTAGTCTTTGGTGTGTGGCCGCCGGCAAAGACGAGACTAAGGCAGAAGACCTTAAAGACCTCATTTTTGAGGAGCAATTATATGGTACCTTTACACCTGACTTCATGACGGAGGTACGTCGCGATTCCCCTAGGAACGCGAGAGATGTGGCATTGGAGGCAACCCGCCTAGCAGAGGCACAGCGAATGGGGACAGAGAGTAAGAGACCATTACCTCAAGTAACACGTGGGCAAGATACCAGTGTCAGGTCATCCGGAGTTGGGGATCGGGACCAGTCCACCGAGGTCCAGACCCTCGTCGTTGGCAAGAGTACAGGATCGCCACGGCAGGCACCCAACAAGCCGGTTAAGGGACCACCGAAGCAGGGGATGGCGTGCTATGCATGCGGAGGTCGGGGACACTTTGCTCGGAATTGCCCAACTCCTCCTGATTGCCAGATCCGTTTTGTCCGTGACGAAGGAGCACCAACTTATGCAGACGTCTCATCGACGCTATGTGTGCCCTGCTCAAAGAAGCCCTTCAACCCCAGATGCAAAGTCAGGGTTGGCGACTCATGGGCTGAGTGGTATCCGGGACACCGGTGCCTCGCACATTGTAGTTGCTGCCAGACTGGTTCCAGGGGAGGCATACACCGGGCAACACGGACAGTGGTATTGGCTGAGTCCCGCTGCAGAAGTGTACTGCCTATGGCTTGTGTATATTTAGATAGGCCGTTCTTTGTTGGCAGAGTTGAGGTTTTGGTGATGGAAGACCCGGTTGGCGATGTGCTGGTGGGCAACTATGTTCGTCGTGACGGAGAGGCAGATCCCGAAAGAGTCCCTGTGTATCCTATCAGGGAAACGAATGAATCATCGAGGGAGGATAAGCCCCAGGAACCTCAGGTCGCTGTGCTTACACGGGCACAGACGAGAGCTCTTACCACCCCTACACAACCCCTATCGCTCAGGGAGCAAGTAATGGCTGTGTCAAAGGAAAAGCTCATCGAGGAGCAACGGCAGGATGACACCCTTGCTCCAGCGCGGAGAGCAGCAGAAGAGGGAATGACGTTCCATCCACATGGGAACACAGTTTCATTCAGCTGGAAGGACGGAGTTCTGCTACGTAGATATGAGAGCACTAACGGAATTGTGACCCAGGTCTGCGTGCCCAAGACATTGCGAAGGACCATACTCACCTTGGGACACGACATCCCCATGGCCGGGCATTTGGGGGGATACAAAACAAAGGCAAGGATCTTCCCTCATTTTTATTGGCCAGGAATGTGTGGAGATATTGGCCGCTATGTTAGGTCCTGTCCTAAGTGCCAGCGAACGGTCGACAAGGGAGGAGTGAAGCCTGTGCCCTTGGTCAGGATGCCCCTGGCACAGGAACCTTTCAGCAGAGTGGGAGTGGACATTGTGGGACCTATTACACCTATATCTGCGTCTGGTAATAGGTACATCTTGGTGCAAGTGGATTTCGCTACTCATTATCCGGAAGCCACCCCACTTCGCACTATCACAGCAGAGGCCGTGGCTGAGGCATTGTTTGCCATATGGTCACGCACCGGGATCCCTGCGTCTGTACTTACTGACAGAGGAACACAGTTCACAAGTGAGGCAATGACTCAGGTGTTCAAGTTATTGTCTATCAAAGGTCTGCGCACCACGCCCTACCACGCCCAATGCAATGGACTGGTGGAGCGCTTTAATGGCACTCTCAAGAAGATGCTGAGGAGGCTCACCCAGGAGAAACCAGAGGAGTGGGACCGCTGGGTGCCGGCGCTCCTGTTTGCGTACAGAGAGGTTCCCCAGCAGAGTACCGGATTCTCTCCTTTCGAGATGCTTTATGGGCGCAGAGTGAGAGGGCCAATGAAGGTGTTACGTGACCTGTGATCAAAGCCAGGGAGCTTGGACACTCAGACAGCTGCTGACCACGTCTTCGAACTGCGAAACCGAATCGCTGAGACGTGTGCTCTGGCCCAGGAGAACCTGGAGAAGGCAGTTAACATATATAAGCACTACTTTGATAGGAAGGCTCGTCCTCGAGTGATTCAGCCAGGAACAAGAGTGCTAGTTCTGCGGCCAGTGAAAAACAATAAGTTGGAACTGGCATGGCAAGGTCCATTCCCTGTGGTCGCCAGGGTGGGAGAGGCAGACTACAAGGTGCGCGTGCGAGGACGAGAGAAGTTATTCCATGTGAACCTGCTCAAGATGTTTGTGGAGAGAGAGCAAGAATCTACCCAGTAGTGGTGGCTTCTATTGTACACCAAGAGGAAGAGGCTGAGGAACAAATCCCCACCATCAGGAAGGAAATTCCTCTAGTTCCGTTAACCGCATCTGAGACAGCGGAAGACGTCGTGATTGGGACGGAGGATGCCGGGTTTAGAGGACAGCTTCGGGAGTTAGTCAAAGAATACCATGACGTGTTGACTGACCTCCCCGGATCGATCACACTGGAGTCTTGCAAGATCAGACTCAACTCTGACACTCCAGTGCGGTCCAAGCCCTACCCAGTGCCCTGCTCTCAATGAGAGTCCGTTCGTGACGAGGTGGAGTTGATGTTGAGGATGCGGGTGATTGAAAAGGCAGTGTCCCCATACTCCTCACCCATCGTACTGGTAAAGAAAAAAGATGGCAAGATTCGATTTTGCGTCGATTTTCGTCGCCTCAACAAGATTGTAGAGTTCGACGCAGAGCCGATGCCAGAGATTGAGTACCTGTTCGCTAAGCTGGGAGAGCGGCGGGTTTTTAGCAAGCTGGACTTGCCAAAGGGGTATTGGCAGATTCCAGTTGAGGAGAGTGACCGCCCCAAGACAGCGTTCTCCACACCACAAGGCCACTACCAGTGGATCAAGATGCCATTTGGTTTATGCACATCAGGCGCGGTATTCACCCGCATGATGCGGAAGTTGCTGCAGCCATTAGAGTCTGACGACGTCGACAATTTTATCGACGATGTGCTCATTTCTACAGTTGGCACAGAGGAGCATTTGACCATCCTGCCTGCAGTCTTACAACGTATCAGGAAATGTGGTCTCACTGCAAGACCTACTAAGTGCGAGCTAGGAAACGCTGAGATATCGTATGTGGGACACAAAATCGGAGGGGGAACCATAAGGCCAGAAGAGGACAAAATTGAGCGCATTCGGTCGGCACCACGTCCTACGACCAAGAAGCAAGTCAGAAGTTTCTTGGGACTCGTTGGTTTTTATCGACGCTTCATCCCTGAGTTCTCAGAGATTGCCCTTCCGTTAACCGATCTTACCAAAGAGACCAAGCCACGGGTGGTTGTGTGGTCTCCCGAGTGTGAGGGGGCCTTTCAAGCACTGAAAGACTGTTTTTGTTCACCGCCCGTGTACCACCTACCAGTGTCAGGTCGACGATTCGTCCTGAAGACAGATGCCTCAGAGGTGGGCATCGGTGCAGTTCTCTGCCAAGAGCACGATGTAGTCT
The DNA here is from genome assembly GCA_033310375.1 of Conus canariensis. Taxonomy (NCBI): domain Eukaryota; kingdom Metazoa; phylum Mollusca; class Gastropoda; order Neogastropoda; family Conidae; genus Conus; species Conus canariensis. The sequence continues at coordinate 2,609,774 of CM065736.1, read as the reverse complement.
TTCAGTTTCGAGATTGCTTGTTACCACTAAGTGGGGTAAATGCTCATTGTGACTTTTACTATTGTTGTCAACCCCGGAGATGATATTTTTATGATAGACCTGTCGATCTTGTAGCTTTTTGTGTTTTTGCTATTGATTTGGTTCGCCATCCACGCTCCAGAGTGGAACGCACGTGAAGTTTAAAGATGATAACTTAAAATGAAAATGAAATGTCTTATTTGATGATTGTTTATTCTCTATGTGTCTTTCAGATGCCTAGAAAAACTGTGTTGTATCTTGCAGGTCCACTATAGCATGTTCCGGGGTATGTGCATATGTGAAACATGTGCTTACGACATGTTCCCTAGTTCTAAGGTGGTTTAGGGTGTTTACAGATGCATCTTCAATTCACAAAACAAAATAATGTTTAATCTACTAACTAATTAACCCCAATCACACTGATGTCTTAGCGCTCGTGTGGGAACTTGAAGACAAACTTGCTGATTTCCCTGATAACATCTGCCAAGACACCTTCAACTCGCTGCTACAAGAATCAAGTACCAACAAGTTCTTCCAAGCATGGGAAGACTTTCTGCAGCACTTATGTGTTGAAAATGGAGAACTGTTTGCATTCTGGATGACCTACGTTGACCTGGTTCAAGATCTCCTTCTTGGTCTTTTGCGAGCAGCCCGTGAAGGAAACTAGAGTTTGCATCTCCTTGCCATCCGTTCACTGATACCCTGGTGCTTTGCTTATGACAAGTTGAATTATGCCAGGTACCTTCCAGCATATTATGGAGAGATGACAAACCTGCCCCAGGAACACCCTGAGATTTATCAGGAATTCAGAGATGGCAAGTTCGCTGTTCAGCTTTCAGAGGAAAATCCCTTTGGGCGAATCCCAGCTGACCAGACTATAGAGGTCACCGTGAACAAAGACACCCAAACAGTGGGAGGGACCACAAGGTTCAGCCTGCAGCCAAGTGCAGTCAGTAGGTACTATCTTACTTCTGAGTATCGAAGTGGATTCTTGGAAAGGCTTAGGGAACTGGTCAATTCAAACAGACAAGGATTCAATCATCCAGACCTGCAGCAGTCAAGGATCAAGGTGGACGAGCAAGCTGTATCTGCCGTGGAAGAGACACTGTCGAGCTGGATCAACCCATTTGAAGAGAACTCTGATCTTGTCAGCGTTTCATATAGTGCCACTGCGCCAGCAGACGTAGCAACTGACATCAAAGAAGCCCATGAAAGAGGAGAAAAAGCCTATGCTGTGTTCAAGGACAGACTGGAAACTGCACTACCTTCAAAAAAGTTCCATGACCCAATGAAGAAATGTTCACTGAAAATATTTGGAACAGTTCTAAGAAGAAGCAAACAAGGTGCCAAGATGGGCGGCCAATGATCTTGAAAGCAGACAGAGCACTGTTTGGCCGCATGGTGGTGATGGGTCAGGCCAGAAATATCGACATGAAAGAGCTTCTGCGTCACCCTCTGGGACCACTGGCTTGGTCTCTTGCCACTCCTGATAGGCGGTTGAGGAAAACAAACTAGTCATCTTTGGCTAAAAGCTTGCAAAAAAGCTCAACACTGGTTGACTCTGTGCCACAACATTCTGCTACTATTGTGGATGGTATGGCACTCGTGCAGCGTGTCAAGGTCACAGAACAGACCAAGTTTGAGGAAGTTGCAGAGATCATCTTCTCAATGGCATTGAATGAAGCACCTTTCAGCACAAGGTTTGACATTGTGTTTGACTGTTACTGGGACCAGTCCATCAAATACACGGAGAGAACAACTCCTGGGGGTGAATCCAGTGGCTTGAGAGTGCAGAATGTTGCTCCAGGACAGATGATCAAGCAATGGCGCAGATTCCTCACTGAAGATGCAAACAAGACAGGCCTGGTCAAGTTTCTTGCTGATGAATGGAGGGGAGAGAAGTACAAAGAAAAGCTTGACCAACTGAGAAAAGTCATGTACTTCACTTGTGAAGAGAGCTGCTTTCGTCTGTCTGCTGTGAGGTGCCAGGTTGTTCCAGAGCTCCAATGCTGGCAAAAGGAAGCTGATGGCAGGATGTTGCTTCATGCTGATCGTGCTGTCAAGGAAGGATATGAAGCTGCCATCATCAGTTCCGAAGATACAGACGTATTTGTGCTGAGCTTGGCCTGCAGCAACAAGATCCCAACACCACTCTTCCAGAAGAAAAGAACGTCAGCCTGGACACACTTGATTGATGTGAAACAAACTGCTGATTCTCTGGGGTCAGACGTCTGTGATGCACTGGTGGGAATGCACGCTTATACAGGTTGTGACACAGTCAGTGCTTTTGCAGGAAAAGGAAAAGCCAGTGCTCTGAAGACCCTGAAGACAAACAAGGCTGTGTGTTGCACATTTTCAGAATTAGGGCAGAGCTGGCAGTTGACAGATGAACTGTTCCAGAGGCTTGAGTGTTTCACTAGCAGACTTTATGCACCACGAGAGACTGTCACTGATGTGGATGAGCTACGGTATCAACTCTTCTGTGCCAAGAATGGCGATGTTGAATCACATCAACTGCCACCATGTAAGGACTCCCTCAGAAAGCATGGTATGCGTGCAAACTATCAGGCAGGGCTGTGGAAAAGATGTCTCCAGAATGACCCAGAAAGCCCAGGACCAATAGAGAGTGGACGGAAGACAGAGTGCGTGGATGACAAGAATCTCCTGGTTGTGGACTGGATGGATGTTGTACCTGCTCCCATCGGTGTTCTTGAGCTGCTTGCGTGTTCATGCAAGAAGACATGTATCTTGGATGACTGCACATGTATGCAAAACAAGCTGAAGTGCACAGACATGTGCAAATTGAAAGACTGGACGAATCAGGTGGGTGAAGATGAAGGTGGCATTACCAAGCTTCTGGATGCAGCTGGTGATGAGACTGATGATGAACTTGATATGTTGTGAGGTGTGATGTTGATGCTGCTAAATCTTCAAGAAACAAAGGACTGTAACAGACAGCTGATACCACAGTGATGGAGGGCTTAGGTGAGAATGATTCCAGATATTTTATACCTGTGTAATGCATTGTTTGAATCCACATTTAAGTTTCAAACCCCATGATAAAAGCAATTTAGTTGTACATTGAAGGCAAGACATTGAAGAGTAGGACGCCAATGGCAGTTAACAAAGAAAGTGAAGCTTTTTCTTTGTTGGAAAACGCATAGAAAGCACTGTATTTCATGTAAATAACATGCGAATGCTATTTTCAATTAAATTTAATGTCTGAAGCTTTTTAATATGTAGTATTACTTTAGCTTTGCAAAACAAAAGTACCGAGCTTGGCGTGAATGCATGACGCAAGATGGTAGGTGTAGAAATCATGAGATAACACACAGAAAGCTACAAGATCTGTAGGTCTATCATAATTTTTTTTATATCAGGAGACCCTGAAGATGTTTAAAATCCATGATAGACCTTGCCCCACTTAGTGGTAACAACTACCCCTACTTCACTGACCAGGCTGGAAGGCTAATTGGAGATTGGTGCTTGTATATGGTTGTGTCCATGTTTGGTCTTGTGTACAAGCTGTTGGTGGTTATCGATTGATGACTGGAGGGATTTATAATCTAGAGTCTGTGCTGATACACAGTTGTTCCCATATTGGGAAGTGTGGTCTCGTCACCCTAGGTGAATTATTGCTGATTGGTCTTCTGGCAAGTTGGTGTTTCGAGTCTGTATACGACTACCTCTATCTATGCCCCTATCTGGAATTTTGTCGTGCCGTTCCCTGGACAACCTATTGATGATTGGTCGAAGTCAGGGTGTGGCCTTGTCAGTTTCATGGTGTCTGTCAACTCTAAGTGTCGTCTGGTTTTTGACTGTCTGATTTAGTTGTTTGCGACTCCTGGCTCGAGACGGAGGTCTTCTGATCCAGTGTTTGGTGAGGCAGTTTTGCCACTTTGTTTAGTGGGCTGCCAGGAAACCCATCAGCGTGTCCTTGTGACAGCTCGGGATTCCAAGAAGAAGTTATCGGTGTGTCGGTGTCTGCCATCAGTGTCCACGCCTTCAAGGGAGCGAGGGTTTCCCCGGTCTGGAGCTGCTCTGGCGGGTGTTTGTCCTGTATTGTCTTCGTTGGTCATCGTAACTCCAGGTGAGAAGTGTAGGGCAGGTTGTTCATTAAAGAAGGGAGTTGGAGGTAGATGATTCTGGATCGAAACGCGTCGTTTGTACATAGGCGAAATGTGAGAAGCGCGATTCAGTTTAGTATGAAAAACAGAGGATCTACGGGGCCGTAAATCGCGCCTGCTTGTAGACAAGGGGGGAAGGAGTGAGAGGGAGGTGTCATATGCTTGACGCGCGCTACTGTTTCGGGCGAGAGGTTATCGTCATGCGCGCGCGCGCGCCGAATGTCGGTATGTGCGGCGGTTGTTGTTTTCATTGCATTGTGTTTCCGTCTATTGAAAATGAATTTAAAAAAAATAAATGTGTTGTTTTAAATTCCGATAATTATCGAGTCAAACCATAAGTTCGTATATATGAAAATTGATGAGGATTATAATAGGTTTTTGTTTATTCTTATTTTTCTTTTGATTGGAGAAGAAAATTATTTCGTATGCCCCTCTTTTCATATGAAGGATGGCTGTTGCGCCGAAGCGATAATGGGAGGGGGGATGGTGGTGTGCTTTGACCTCGAGTAGGGCCAAGAGGGAGTGTGAAGGTGGTTATTGTAGTTGGAAAGAAAATGGTATATGGTTGTTTGTGTGAAGTTGGTGAATTATATGACATTGATGGTTTGAATTGATGAATATTTGCGGTGTTATGCATTGATATATTTGATGCATTATGTTTTCTTTTTGTGATTATGATTGGAAGTTGGAATAGGTAGTTTTTAAATTTGTTGTATTATTCTTAAGTTAGTGCAGTGATTTGGTTGCAAGTTGAAATTGATTAGGCGTATGCCTAGTCACGTACAGCCCAGCAGGGGGGCGCCGTCCTGTCGCTCCGCTTTTGTTAGTATGTCTGGGTCTTCGTTACTAATATGGCCTCGCCGGTCATTTGTTTTCGATCGCTATCGGTTTTGGTGATACTGCGCTGTTTGAGTTCAGGGCAGTGACAGTGGTCATTCATTTTATTATTGGATTATGATATCATATTGGGGTTGACCCATATTGTCTCTTATTCAGCAGCGGCGAGCGTTTCCGCTCTCCGGTGTTGTTGTTGATGAATCGTTTGGCATTCATTATATGCCGTTGAAGAAAACAGTAATTCTTTATTATTTTATAAATTCCCTGTGGATATTTTCGTTGAATTATTTATGGCATCATCCTGTCCCACTTGGGTACATACCGCCTGAGGTGTGTCGATTGAGATATGGAATATATGATATTGATAGTGTGGCATGTGAAAGGATGGTTGTTAATAATTTTTGTCACATTGACGGTATTATTAATTGACTTTGTTGACTTTGATACTCCAGAATATGGAGAAAGCCGAGGTGTTCATAATCGGAAGTTAACAACTGTTTTTTTGTTGTGCACTCTGTTTTTTTTAATGGATATTGTAGGCTGATTTATGTCCCGTTTAGTAGAATTGTGAGTGCCAGATTGGGTTGTTGGTGTATGTGTTACACTTAGTTTGATGGCTCAAATGCCTTGGCCGACATTGAAGTCGCAGAGACAATTGGTTGTAGTTCTGGTGTGCCCGAAGTTCTGTGATCAGTTGCGGGCTAGGGTAGTCATGAAACTATTTTATGTCCAGGTGTCGACAGGGTTTGACCGCTCTGCTGCTGCAACCTCTGGTGTGAGGCATCTTACCGTTTCCGACTTCTTTCTGGCCAACCTCCAGGTCATCGCTACGAACGACTGGGAGGGGCGAGCTCCCCCTCCTGAGCTCTTCGTTTTCTTCAATGTGTGTCACAGTGTACTTTGAATCAGTGACTCCGTGTTGAACCTTGTGACATCGTCGAATCTTCATCGTTCGTCTGCTGGGGTATCAGGATCTCAGTGACAGTGTTGTCACCAGTGCACAAACCGTGAACGTTCGGGAAGGAAGGGGAAAACGTTGGAGTGTGGGAACTGATTGTGTTTAAAAAAAAAAAAAATTGGAGTGTGAATGGTATTGTCCGTGGGTTGTTTATATATATATATATATATATATATATATATATATATATATATATATATTCAATTATAAACGAAGCTTGCTTTTATGTCTTAGATCGAAGAAATATGGGGAGATAAGCATTCATATCTGCCGTGGGAGATTATTCTGCCTAACTAACAGTATGTGCTTGAGTGGGTGAATGGGGAAAAATAAGATAAATGCTTCTCAAACTGAGCCTTTAGCAAGCTTATAGTCTCCAAGGGGGAGAAAACTCACTAACATGTAACTCCTGGTCAGATACCGATATTTCGAAACCTGATTGTTTCTCCTCAGTGACCGCGGAAAGTGGTAATTTGACTCCTCTGCCTTTTCGGTTTTAAGAAGAATGCTAACCCAGAAAAAGCTGGTGTGCAATACCGTCGTATGTTTGTTGAGTTTTCAAAAAAAAAAAACCCCAAAGGTGCCACCTACGAAGCAAAAGAAAATCATGAAAGAGCAAAACAAGCTACATTTTCTTGTGAAAAGTAGAAAATATAAAAAGATAACCTCTTAAGACACAAGTGCTGAGGGCCAGTTCTTGGAATGAATCCGCAAGGGACTAAATTACAATAAACTAATAAATTCCAAGGATAAGTACTATATATATTTGTATGTATTGTGTGGAGGGGAATTGTAACGAATGTTTTTTTGTTTTTTTTGTTTTTTTGTTAGGGGTGTCGTTGTGTCCCCTTTGTGGTTCGTATCGCGCGGGCACTTTGGGTTCGGTGGGCCATCCTACCTCTGGATGACCCAGCCCCAGGTTACCACATGATAGTCCCTGGAGTATCCCTGGTCCGGTATTAACCCTGTGTGGGTTGGGGTCCCTTGAGGCTTCCTGGATTTGAAGGTGGGGTGTTGGGGCATTTTTATTGTGTATTGCTGATTTTGGTGTTGTTTTTTTTTTGTATTATTGTTTGAAGATTTTTTTTTTTTTGCTGATAGTGTGTGGGTGAGTGTGAATTTGAATAAAATTTGATTGTTTGTTGCACCTATTATTTGGTGTTTTGTATTTTTGTTCGTGGTGTCGGTAGTGTTAGAGTGTGGGCGTGGTGGATTAAAAGGGGGTATCCTTCTACATCCAGGTATCCCTGTCACAGCACTAGGCGTAGTGACAACACTACCCTATCAACTCATAGGATAACAGAACACAACAAATACTTTTCTTTTCTAAACAAAACCTTCACAGTGCACTGAGGAAGTTTCAGTCGCTCCTAAACGGGAATACGGTTTCGGTTTGCTAATAAATAAATATTGAATGATAAATACCTGACTGCCACCAAAACAGATGGGAGTCCCTCTTCGGCTTCTGGGTGGTTGCGTTGCCGGAATCACTGCAGAGACTGCCTAACTGTTTCAGCTCACAAGGTTTAAACAGAGCGCAGGTGAGCAGCAGTCAGGTAAACTTTTGAACCGGCTTCCAGACGACTACCTTCCGGTTAGCACGGTTGCACGAAAATTTGTGACTGGACGGGAAACGGTCCGTCACAAACATCACACCACAAAACAATTCACATCATCTGAACACCTGCACCATCATACCACAAAACAATTCACATCATCTGAACACCTGCAACATCATACCACAAAACAATTCACATCATCTGAATACCTGCAACATCACTCCACAAAACAATTCACATCATCTGAACACCTGCCACATCATACCACGAAACAATTCAGTTCACATCATCTGAACACCTGCAACATCACTCCACAAAACAATTCACATCATCTGAACACCTGCCATATCATACCACGAAACAATTCAGTTCACATCATCTGAACACCTGCCACATCACACCACAAAACAATTCACATCATCTGAACACCTGTCACATCATACCACAAATCAAATCACATCATCTGAACACCTACAACATCATACCACAAAACAATTCACATCATCTGAACACCTGCCACATCATACTACGAAACAATTCAGTTCACATCGTCTGAACACAACATCACACCACAAAACAATTCACATCATCTGAACACCTGCAACATCATACCACGAAACAATTCAGTTCACATCGTCTGAACACAACATCACACCACAAAACAATTATCATCATCTAAACACAACATCATACCACAAAACAATTCAATGCACATCATCTGAACACCTGCAACATCATACCACAAAATAATTCACATCATCTGAACACGTGCAACATCATAACACAAAACAATTCACATCATCTGAACACCTGCAACATCATACCACAAAACAATTCACATCATCTGAATACCTGCAATATCACTCCACAAAACAATTCACATCATCTGAACACCTGCCACATCACTCCACAAAATAATTCACATCATCTGAACACCTGCCACATCATACCACGAAACAATTCAGTTCACATCATCTGAACACCTGCAACATTACTCCACAAAACAATTCACATCATCTGAACACCTGCCACATCATACCACGAAACAATTCAGTTCACACCATCTGAACACCTGCACCATCATACCACAAAACAATTCACATCATCTGAACACCTGCAACATCATACCACAAAACAATTCACATCATCTGAATACCTGCAATATCACTCCACAAAACAATTCACATCATCTGAACACCTGCCACATCACTCCACAAAATAATTCACATCATCTGAACACCTGCCACATCATACCACGAAACATTTCAGTTCACATCATCTCAACACCTGAACATTACTCCACAAAACAATTCACATCATCTGAACACCTGCCACATCATACCACGAAACAATTCAGTTCACACCATCTGAACACCTGCCACATCACACCACAAAAGAATTCACATCATCTGAACACCTGCCACATCATACCACAAAACAATTCACATAATCTGAACACTGCAACATCATACCACAAAACAATTCACATCATCTGAACACCTGCCACATCATACTACGAAACAATTCAGTTCACATCGTCTGAACACAACATCACACCGTAAAACAATTCACATCATCTGAACACCTGCAACATCATACCACGAAACAATTCACATCATCTGAACACCTGCCACATCATACCACGAAACAATTCACATCATCTGAACACCTGCATCATCATACCACAAAACAATTCACATCATCTGAACACAACATCACACCAGAAAACAATTCCCATCATCTGAACACCTGCAACATCACACCAGAAAACAATTCACATCATCTGAACACCTGCAACATCACACCACAAATCAATTCACATCATCTGAATACCTGCAACACTATACTACAAAATAATTCACATCATCTGAACACCTGCAACATCATACCACAAAAACAATTCACATCGTCTGAACACAACATCACACCACAAAACAATTCACATCATCTGAACACAACATCACACCACAAAACAATTCAATGCACATCATCTGAACACCTGCAACATCATACCACAAAATAATTCACATCATCTGAACACCTGCACCATCATACCACAAAACAATTCACATCATCTGAATACCTGCAACATCATACCACAAAACAATTCACATCATCTGAATACCTGCAACATCACTCCACAAAACAATTCACATGATCTGAACACCTGCCACATCACTCCACAAAACAATTCACATCATCTGAACACCTGCCACATCATACCACAAAACAATTCAGTTCACATCATCTGAACACCTGCAACATTACTCCACAAAACAATTCACATCATCTGAACACCTGCCACATCATACCACGAAACAATTCAGTTCACATCATCTGAACACCTGCCACATCACACCACAAAACAATTCACATCATCTGAACACCTGCCACATCATACCACAAAACAATTCACATAATCTGAACACTGCAACATCATACCACAAAACAATTCACATCATCTGAACACCTGCCACATCATACTACGAAACAATTCAGTTCACATCGTCTGAACACAACATCACACCACAAAACAATTCACATCATCTGAACACCTGCAACATCATACCACAAAACAATTCACATCATCTGAACACCTGCCACATCATACTGCGAAACAATTCAGTTCACATCGTCTGAACACAACATCACACCACAAAACAATTCACATCATCTGAACACAACATCACACCACAAAACAATTCAATGCACATCATCTGAACACCTGCAACATCATACCACAAAACAATTCACATCATCTGAACACGTGCAACATCATAACACAAAACAATTCACATCATCTGAACACCTGCAACATCATACCACAAAACAAATCACATCATCTGAACACAACATCATACCACAAAACAATTCTCATCATCTGAACACCTGCAACGTCACACCACAAAACAATTCACATCATCTGTACACCTGCAACATCACACCACAAAACAATTCACATCACTTGAACACCTGCAACATACCACAAAACAATTCATATCATTTGAACACCTGCAACATCACACTACAAAACAATTCACATCATCTGAACACCCGCAACATCATACCACAAAACAATTCACATCATCTGAACACCTGCAACATCATACCACAAAACAGTTCACATCACTTAAACACCTGTAACATCATGCCATAAAACAATTCACATCATCTGAACACCTGTAACATCATGCCATAAAACAATTCACATCATCTGAACACCTGCAACATCATACCACAAAACAATTCACATCATCTGAATACCTGCAACATTATACTACAAAATAATTCACATCATCTGAACACCTGCAACATCATACCACAAAACAATTCACATCATCTGAACACCTGCAACATCATACCACAAAACAATTCCCATCATCTGAACACAACATCACACAGAAAACAATTCCCATCATCTGAACACCTGCAACATCACACCAGAAAACAATTCACATCATCTGAACACCTGCAACATCACACCACAAAACAATTCACATCACTTGAACACCTGCAACATACCACAGAACAATTCACATCATCTGAACACCTGCAACATCACACCACAAAACAATTCACATCATCTGAACACATGCCACATCATTCCACAAAGCAATTCACATCATCTGAACACCTGCAACATCATACCACAAAACAATTCACACCATCTGAACACCTGCGAGATCATACCACAAAAGAATTCACATCATCTGAACACTTGCACCATCATACCAAAAAAATTCAATTCACATCATCTGAACACCTGCCACATCATACCACAAAACAATGCACATCATCTGAACACCTGCAACATCATACCACAAAACAATTCAATGCAGAAGTGGAAACAAAATGAACATTCCAACACTGAACTATCAGTACAACTATCTGTCATAAATCGAGCTTTGACATGTACTCCTAACAAGTCCATTTTCTGAATTCTTTTTCTAATCCTCACCCAAGGAGACTTCATGACATTTGGGACAGCAAAATCCCCACTTAAACTACGCTCCAACCAGTTTTTCTTTCTGTTTGATTGTAATTTGAAAGAAAATGTAAAAATACAAGATAAAAAGGAAAGTACATTTGTGCGCATGGTTAATAATCGTCACCGAGAATAGTCTGAATTCTTATCTTCTGGCTTGTTTATGGCATAATTTGTGTCATTCTTTCTACAGTTGAATTGTGTTTTATGGATCAATTCTGTATGAACACAACCTGTGACCCTAAGGTCCAACCTTGCTTCTTGATCTTCCCCTTCCAAAGAATGATGATGATCAGAACACTGTTTGTTTTTATTAGGATTATTACCATTATGAATACTTATATAGCGCCTATCCTCGGCAAGAGACCAAACTCTAAGCGTTTTACAATCCACTGTCGTTTA